>SCLE01215286.1:0-13687 GCA_004367955.1 Bathochordaeus stygius | reverse complement strand
TCTCGTGTTCATACATGTGGTGTTGAACGCATTGAGCTTAATTAATTCCTCCCCGAGATATATTATATTAATTGTCCCACTGTTTAATAGATTCTGATAACCTTGATCGTTTATGCAAGCATTGGCTCCAATATGGTGCACAAGTGCTGCTAATGCTGCATGTAGTAAGAAGAAGGCATTTATATCCACTGTCGTATCGCCACAGCGTGTTATCTTGTGATACATTGTTTTTCTCATGATCTATAATTTAAAAGGTACGTTTTTGTTGGTGTTTTGTAAGCGTAGTGCCTATTACAGACAGACTAAAATGTTTTTTGCTACATGACTTGGTGCCGCTTCTTGTGCCCGTATTTTTAATAATATTCGTGTTCCGCATTTAGGGATCATGTGTCTAAATGTTATAATTATGTATGGGTTTTTGCTTTGCCAGCATAATATCTGGCCATTTCGTCCACCCCTTGATTACTCAGTCGGTTTGACTTTGACGAAAACGCAGGCTACAGTGTTTGCATTATACATAATGGATAATTTACCTCTTGTATTTCTTTGATGGTTTGATGCGTACCAGAAACCAGTTGCGTTATATTCAGGTTTGCCTGTTTAATTTCGTTGTTCATGTCCTCCCATAGTTTGTTTATAGTCAGTTTGACCGTGAGCCCTGGTTCGCTATTATACAGCATCTGCATGCTGGACGTACTTATTGCCGTAATAGATTTTTCCATATCGGCCAGATTCCCGTTTATTATTTTACTATCCAGTTTCGAACCTTCGATATATTTATCCTGTAGCATGTTCCGTAAGAGCATTTTTTCTTCGTTTTCCGTAACTTCATATTTGGAACACAGGTTCTTTATGTTCTGGTACCTCGATATAAAATCTTTATAGTTTTTGTGGCTTGTTCCGAATCCTCCCGATTTTAACAGCTCTTTAATTTCGCGACGGTGTATCTTATTGTCGCTGATTTCTGAAAGGTCGATGCTGCAGTTGATGGTTTTATTTACTGACTTGTTTCGTTTCAAGGGCGTTTGTATCGCTTCAAAAAGTTCGTCATCATTTTCGTCGTCGAAATCGGGTGCCTCAACTTTAATCGTCATCATTCTGTTTCCCTCTGGTTCCACTTCATTTATTGTTGGTAATATACTTATTACCGGAGTTATACTTTTGGTTGTGGAAGCAGGGGGTCCCTGGAATATTGATTTTCTGCAGTGTCCTCTTTTTAGCGCGACCGGTGTGCTTGTAATTTGTGTTTCACTATTTATATTGCTTGTGCCAGCTTTGTGTCGCAGTAGCTTTGTAATTGCGAAATTGCTGTGTTTCCCTGTATCTTCATCAGAGCTGCTGTCACAAACCATTGACCGCATAGGCAATATTCGCGTGCGATCATCTTCATCGCAGCTAGCTACATATAATTTTTTCATCACGCTAACGTGCTCGAGTTCCTTTTGGACCTTTTTTAGTGCTTTTTTCCAGTCCGTAAATTTTTCCCAACGTGAACATTCGGCTTCGACATCTTTTGTTGCGTGTGCCTCTTTATTTTGTTTAAGAACTGTGAGTATGCATTTCAGCTTCGCGTTCTGTGTGCTCTGTAATATTTGCCATGCTTGTTCCTTCACTTCATGCGGGGATTTTTTAATCGCAATGGTTGCATAATTACTTACCATTAGATGTCTCCATTCGCATTTATGAAGTGTACCGCAGATAAGGTCTCCGTTTTCGTCCGTGGTTAGTATGCCCGTCATCTCCCGTGCTGCATACTGTGCAAGTGTGCTAAGTGGTAGCAGTTGTAGGATGTTTGGCAATCCACATTCGCTTGCCCATGTTACGTATTCTGAGCGTTCTAGCTCATGTATTGTTAGGTCGACATTCCGTAGCGTTATGTTTCCCTTGGTGATCAGGCTGCCTGTTATAATGCCAACTAGTGTTGTTTGCGAACCAGTGCAGCTGTCTGCATGAATGTCTAAACGTAACAGATTATAGATATTATGTTTGCTAGGCATCGTTATATCATACGTTTTCTTAGGCTTAGATTTGCGTCAGCTTTATAATTTGGTTGGAAAATATATAACATATAAAATATACAAAATATAAATATAATTTCATAAAAAATGCAACATACACAATGCAAGATAAAACTACTCAAATTTTAGGCAATATATTGGATACGTACACTGTTTAAACTATTGGTTGGTTAGGGTACGGGATGCGTATTTTTAATGTTTATGCGACATGATCTTATATTCTCAGTGGTTTCAAAGGTGACCAATATTTTGGTTTTTGGTCATATACCGTTATAATTTCCTTTTTATGTCATTATACTTATGCCATTATAGACTCGTAACATAATGCACCGAATCCTTTGATAATACATTGGCCACTTTGTTCGATTGCCAGGTTGCGGTCCCCGCGACACGCGTCCCGATACTACTTGGTTTCCGCCGATCAGATGTTTAAACATTCGGTGTCTTATAAGGGTAGGAGCATAATTGATTGCCACTTTGTTCGATTGCCAGGTTGCGGTCCCCGCGACACGCGTCCCGATACTACTAGGTTTCCGCCGATCAGATGTTTTAACTTCCTGATGATTAACATTCGGTGTCTTTTAAGGGTAGGAGCATAATTGATTGCTTGATACTTTTGCCCCACTTTCTAAAGGCACAGATTTATATTTGGACGCACAATTTATATTTGGACTATAGTTATATTTTTATAGCTTAATGCAATGATATTGAAAAGACTGTGTTTTTTAGGTGAGATTTATTACGGTGTTGGCTGTGAGTTATAGTATATTATTATTTGTGACTGTACAATGAAAATAACCATTTTAATCATGCTAGCTCGCAACGGCAGGACGGTTTCTGTAATGTCTCAACGCATTTCAGCTTGAGTCTTGTTTCCTTCTGTTCATCTATAATTTCATCATAGTTAACTCTGTTATTATTTGCGTCTGGTTTTACGGTCAGATCGCCTAAAATTATGTTTTAAATTAAAATTGGAATTGTTTGGGTTGGGTCATTAGGATTTTGTGGTTGTATTATAACATTGTTATTACCTCTGTTGCCATATAAAAATTTTATATTTATTTCGTTCATCAGAACGTTTCGAACATGCGTCGGCTTGGGCGTTTTGTACCTTGTATCCTTGTCCCATATTGTGTCCATGTAAAAAGAACCCTGAAACGTATTTCCTCTTCTTCCGTCGATTTGCACGAGCCGTGAGCTTACTTCAGTTAGGTGGCTAGGGGCGCATATTGTTTCGCGTATAACTTCTTCATAATTCCCTAGCCACCTTTGCACATCATTTTCCATAGTGTTCAGCCTGTTTGATATGTGGCGATGTTCGGTTTTACACCGGCTGCTATCTATGAACATAGCGCATTTGCCTTAATAACTGGTAGGTACTCTAGAATTATGTTAACCGTTCTCACCTATGTAATAACTGGTGATAATGTCCAGTAATTTATTGCCACATTCCTTCTGTATTCGCACGTTGAGTTCTGACCTGCCTAGCTTCCGTAACAATCCTTCGACATTTATAAAGCTGGGTTTATTGACGCGATTAGTTGTCACGTAATATTTGTGGAGACATCTAATTTCCCTCATTATTACGCTGTGCTCTCCTTCCTTCATATTGCAAGTTTTGGCGTATCTATTGGATGTGTTCGCGTTCCGTTGTTCTAGCGCTGTTTTACAAAATAAAATGTATAGATTTATATCTGTAAAATACATGTTGCTTACCGTTGACATTCTGCTCGATTGCCAATCTTATTGCGCTCCGCGTTTTGAGCACGCGTCCCACTGATGCGTCCATTAGAGCCCGAAGCTCCTTTATATTTTTTCCTCCCTTTTCGAATGTTGCTAGCGCAAACCGTACCAGATATTTGCGAAATCCCCAGTTGGTGCTAACGCCAGTTATTCCTTCCGCAATTTTGAAATGACATGGATAACTGTCCTCGATGTGACTATTTAATCCTATACATTCTGCTTGCTCCTGATTGCCTGTTTTTAGAATTTTCGGTGATGCCGCTGTCAGCTCGTTAGTAGCCTTACGTTTAATGCCTATAATTAATAGAATTGTTAACTAACGTTTGATGCCTACAATTTGTGGAAATGTTAATTGTCATATTTGAGTGATCAGCAATTTACCTGCGGCCAAGTTTCTTGTACCATTTTGACCTTCCATTTCCTGTCTTTCCGTGATTTTGCCTGAAATTTTAATTTTCAGTTTACCCGTAAGTGTGTAAATTATGCCGAAATAACAATCCTAGATAACCTGTGAGACCTTGACGCCGCTAACGTCTTCATTTTTTATACTAACTATTTTCTGGTCTCCTGGCCGATCGGCTTAGAGACTTACCTATGTTTTGACTAATAACCCGTCTTTGAGTGATTTAGGGACATGTGAGATCTGCAGTTTAAATAGTACATTTCACTGGCGTGTTAGTGGAGTGTCCCAGTTTACCGGGCTGCCACCAAGAATTGTGCGCGTGGCACATATATACATATCGTCGGTTGATTTTGTTTTAAGGCGCACATTTTGCAACAAAGATTTCGTTGATTTCTTTTCCCAACACTTGAATCTGTCTCGCGGCTTGGACTTTTGTAGTTATCCGCAGACAGCCCTTTGTTAATTCGTTATTTACGAATTCGATACACAGGCATCTGTTACAGTCCTTTTTTCCTATGCGATGATTGCATTTATGTTCGTAGTACTCTTTGACTGTGTTGTAAAATTCATCTGTTCGTATGAGCCGTCGTATCGTGTATGGTAAATTGTTGAAAACATCTTTGTTGTTGTAGGGAAAGAATCTTTTGTTATGCATTAACGTTTTAGGTATCAAAATTTGTGGGATCTTATAACCGTTTAGAATATCAGGTGATGCAGCGTTTTTCCCCCCTGATACGTGGAGAATATTGGCGACATGTTCTGCTAAGCTAGCTGGCATATTGCTTATAAAAATTTTACTAAGTTTTGAAAGTGTTAGCTTCTGGTGTAAATTTTTCGCGTTTGGCCATTGGATACGTTCAAAAATCTCGCTATGTGACCAGTTGCACTTTCTCGATTTTTTAGCGGGTATATTTAGTATATCGCACGCTATTTGTAATATCATTTTATTTATGCTATTATATTCTTTTGCCGTATAAAATGGTATTGTTTCCATACCGTAGCTAACTACTCCGTATATTAATGATCTTGCTAGTTTTGCTAAATCGAAGATTTCACCGCTAAATTTAATGTTGCTTACTCTAGCTCTTATCATATACAATTTAGACTTAATATAATTTACGTTTGCCGAAAAACATAGTTTGTTGCTAAACTTTATACCAAGGTAACAAAAATTTTCTGTATGATTTATCGTATGCCCATTGACTTCAAACGGCTCGATTTCTATATTACCTATTACTCCGTAGCTCGTTTTAGGAAAGGAAATGTTTAGCCCCCGTAGTTCAGTCCAGTCTGCTGTCTCTTTCAACATCCGTTTGGCTGCTGATCGAGCCTCGGATACATTTGGGCGGCTTATTGTGGCAACAATGTCATCTGCGAAAAGCACAAATTTAGTATACTTACGGTCAGCCTGACGGATTAGTTCAACTATATCAGCGATTGTTAATGAAAATAAGAGGGGTGATAGGGAGCCCCCTTGTGGGACCCCATGTTCTCCCATTGAAATTAATTCTCCTTCTTTACCGTTTTGGACTATACACCCCTGTAGATTGTCTAGGAGCATTGTAAAATACCTTAATATTTCCGGTGTCACTAACCCGGCTAGCCTATCCTTCATTACACAATGGGGTATGACCCCAAATGCATTTTGGTAGTCGATTAGAATTACAATTGTTGTATATTTAACTGGTACATTATTTATATTGAGCAAAACTTCTCCTAATGCTGTGGCGCAAGAATGATTTTTTCTAAAACCATGTTGTTCCTTCGGTATAATGTTAAACTTATCCAAATGTATACCCAGGTGCCCTGCTATTACCTTATCTCGTGACGCGAGTGAAAATTTTGAGATTCCGAGCATTCTATTAGCTTCTATAGATTTTTGGTCTTTAACACTAAGTTTTGGAATCGCTACCATTTTAGAAATTTGATCATATTCTGGACAAATTCCTAGCTTGATATCAATTAGTATCATGTCGACGAGATATTGTAGCAACATCTTAGGCCACGCACCCAGGTTTCGTTTATTTATCAGTGATTTATACCCTTTGGTAGTTAATTTCATCCCCATTATTATTTTCATTATTGAGTTGTGTTTAAATTTTCCAAAGATGTTGAGATCAATATCATCACTGGAAAATTTAACTTTTATCGCAGGCCATGTTGATTTATTTACCAACTTGCCTTTTGTAACACATGTCCTCCCTTGTAGTTTAATAAAAAACTGCCTTAGTTGTTCGATTGAGAATTCATTCCGATCCCCGTGTGTGGCTTTATTTTTAGCGTTTACTACCCTATTTATTTTAAAAATATCGTTGACACCTAAATTTTCATTATTTTTAAGCTTACTGAGAAAAATTCTCTTATCGTTTTGGGCCATCCTTCTATAATTTTGTTTAATTCTTTTTAGCTGTTCACTGATGCTAATATCCTTCGTGGCCAAATAATCACGTCTGAAAATATTTGTTATGAGTTGGATTACTTTCCCTAATTCAACTGTGTCGTCAGATAGATATAGTTTTGCATTTGTGGGTTTTATTAAGACTTTTTTTTCTGGCATGACGGATAAAAGTGTATCCTCAATTAGCTCCATTAGCTTTTTGGAATATGGTACCGACTTGAACGGTGGCACCCAGTTTTCTGTCTTTGCGCTTTCCACATATGTATGAGCTTCCTTCAGTAATTTCTGAAGCATATTTTTATTTTTGGTTAGGGTTAGTAACCCTGCATCATAAATTTCGGCACTAGTTGCTTTCCGATTTGTTTTAACCTCGAAAGTGCCATTGTTTATTAGTATTTGAACCCCGAAAGTACCTTTTATGATGCTGTGGCCATCATTGGCACAGAACGTCTGACCATCATATTGTTTGATTTTTAACTGATCGTTTAACCCCTTCGTTAAAAATATGTCAATGTTTGATAAGATGGTAATGTTTTTTACCTTATTTTGTGTAATATTCGTGTACTTTAGCTCGTGGTTTGAATACAGCTGCGTCATCAGCTGGAATTGTGTTTTAAATTTCTGATCATCTTGTGCCCGTTTTGTACCTAAGTCAATATTTAGATCCCCGCACAGTATTGATGGTATTTTGGCCTGTTTCTGAATTACGTTTTTGAAGTGTTTTAGAAAATATTCCGTGTGTTTTTGTCTGCTATCTAATCCTAAGATCTTGCTTTTTACGGAGTCTAAATGGAATTTATAGAAATTGGTTACATTTATTGTAAGATTACAGCCTATTAATGGAATATTTACCGATATAGCAATGAAAGGTGTTTTGTTGTACTGAACCTTAACTAAGAAACCGCAGTTATTTCGAATTAGAATCGCTGCCATTATGCTTTCTTTTTTATTTATTAAAAACGGAACATGGGTGTAAGCAGTGTAGTGGTCATCAAATCCTAGTTTGTTACTAAAGAACACTGGTTCCGTATCGAGCTCCTGGATGCATATTATGTGCGTATCCCTGAAACTTTGCATTAGTATAGGTAATTGTTTTACTGCATTATTAAGGTTGACCGATAGTACTTGGAGTTTATCGGAAAAAACATTTTTGGTATTTTTGGCGTTTTTATCAGTTTGTATGGTTTTATTTAAATTGTAATTATTTACAGATCTTACCTTTGTTTTTTCGCCATCCTTCAAATTGTTTCCGCGCAGGTTAAATCCTTCGAAGTCCTGTTTCTGATTTTTTGACGATTCCTTTTGGGGTAGAATGTAATCCCTGGCTGGTAAGCTATTTGCATCATTTACCATGGCATCAGTTAACTCGGAGACAGTTTGACATGTTATGGTGGTTTGGATAAGTTTTGGCGATAATGATTGCTGCAAGAATTGATTTTCTGGTGCCTTATGTGACGGTGAATTTCCTTCTGGGTTTGGAGTTACAGGTGATATTGTTGCAAGACTGTACAGTTTAATAGGAGAATTTGTGGTGGTGTGTTGTTGCTCGTTTGAGCGGGCCTGTTCGATTTGATTTTGGTTAGTCTCGACAGGATTTCTTATATGGGGGGTTTCAAAATTATGTCCTCTACATTTATCGTTTATACATATATTGGTACAAAATTCAAACTCCATTTTTAGTTTTTGCGCTATGATGGTGTCGTATAATATTTGAACTTGGCTACTATTTTTGATCCATGGAATTACGAAATCATGAGCTAATAGACACTTGGTGATTAGTTCGATTGTTTCGTATGTGAGTTTGGGCGGCTTTTTATCCTCCCCTTTTGTCCATTTTAAATAGTTGTTAGCTAATTTAATATATTCGTCCCTGATTGATTTCGTTTTGCCTGGCACGCTTGCTTTATTGGTAAAGTCATTGCATATTATGCCTATTTTTGTTAAAATTTTTCCTGTAGTGTATGGTATAATTTTATTGAGGAAAATCTCCAAATTGTTAGTATTTCGTGATCGACAGCTGTCGGCATTTTTGGTTTTAGAACTATTTGTTTTCTCTGTTGCCTTTATTATATTTTTTACGCTTTCTTCGGCTAAATTTAGTAAATTTTTATTGTCGTTTATGATATCTCGAAATTCCGACAATATACGCTCGTCGCTTATATTTGGCGCCTTGGCGCAGCTGTTTCCGGTTTCCAACCCGTGACAGTCATTAGTGAGATTAGCGAACTTAGGTGGGTTAGATGAGTTTAGATCGAGTGACATAAAATCGTCAATGAGCTCCCTGTCCTTTCTGTCTTGACTTCTAGTGTCTTTATCGGAGGTCCTTTTCCCAGTGTTTTTAGCCGTTCCACGCTGTCTACCTCTGGCTGGTCTGGAGGCTGAGCCCGTTTGGGATGATGGCTGGCTTATTGGGCTTGATGTTTCCCATTCGGTGTTTTCGCCGGAATCACCTTCCTTCAATTTACGGGGCGTCCCTGTAAATGATAATTTTTTGCTACAATTTTTATTGCAAATCAAACCTTTAGCTTTTTGTGGACTGTCGGTGTCGGTTTCCATTTTTTCTGCTTCCATAGGGGGTCGGTTTGGGGGCATGTCTTGTCCCAGCATTAGTTGGTTTGATGTTCCCGGCTTTTGTTTTGTTAATAATTTTGCTAGGATCCTGTTCCGGCAGTCCTTACTGAGTGTACTTTTGGGCCCTCCTTCGTCCATAACTATTTCGTCCGGCTCGGTTCGGTACTCGGTGTTTGTGGGCCTGTATTTTTGCAGTTTGTTTAATAGCCATTCAGTTGTGTTCGCTTTCCTGTTTCGGACCTTAACTTGAGTACTTGCAAGTTGTTCAGTTGCCACTTTTTCATCACTAAACTCGAAGACATTATTCAGCTCGTTGCCGTGGCCGTCTGTGCCGGTTGAAAACGTTTTATTGGCGAGCATATTCAGTTTGTCGTTTTGTATGTCGGTATCTTTTTTCGTCAGCTCGACCTCGTTTGATAAATACCAGTGTCGATCCTCATTTTCGTTAACTTTCATAAGGGTCTCTATCATTATCACTTCCTGCTTTTCGCTCTCTTCTTGAACTTCCTTGTTTATGCGGTCCTGTTTTTTGAGTGCGAGCCCTAATTGTTCTTTTTCTTTGTTAATAAGTTTAACGCTTTTTGCCGATACTTTTGCCAGATTTGAGACCTCTTTCTTCGTTTGGTTAATATCGCGCACTATTTCTTTGATCTCAGCTTCAATTCCTTCGTTTACCATTTCATTATGAGAGCAGTCGGATTTAAAAACCCCTACTTCATAATTAGCTGATGTCGGCATACGTATTAGTTCGCGTGCCAGCTGCATATATCGCACCATATTATCATAACGTGCCTGTCTTGAAAGTTTTAGGCATGGTTCGTCCTCTTTAAAGCTGAAAGCCAGCTCTGGGTCTGCATTATATACTTCGACCATCGACGGCAGGTCGTATGGTGATGCGTATTTGTAGTCCGGGTGTGGTACCGAAAATATCCTCCCTTTTCTGTTCAGCATGGTTCGCATTCCGCCAAAGTTGTTATAGTATGTTGTTTTTTGGTATTCGGTCATGGCGAAATCCTTATTTTGTTTGCGCCAGGTACAGGCTTGATAGCTGACGCTTCCCTGGACATCTTCGTTGTCAAATTTAAAAGCAAACGGCAGCTTTCCAATATCTGACTCCTCAAATTGTGCATCAAATGATTTTCGGTGCAACTCCCCTAGTTCCTTTTTATCCTTATCCAATACTTCGATTTTTTCTCCTCCCCGTATGTAAGCATTTTTTGCTATGTTATATTTTGTGCAAAATTCCTCCGTTGTTGGTAGACATAAATCCCATTTCTTGTCAGCATTCAGGCTCCAGGCTTGGTAGATAAACGGCAGGAGACAAGTTATCGCTTTGTGATTATTTGGTCTTATGAGGCTATGTCCGAATTTCGCGACCGCCATAAAGTCTGCAAACTTGCTTAGCCTAATACTTGTAACCTTAGTTGTTTTCTCCATAATATGACTTGGGCCGTCATTTAGCAATGTGTTTTCCGGATATATGCCGCACCTATCCAATAACTTAATAACTCTATAAATATTTGTGGGCTTGGTATCAATTGTTAAGATTTCGCTTAAAAACGTATTATCGTCCTCCCCAGCAGCCTGGCTGCGCATAATGGTGGGGTCCGTATAATCCTGAATATCTCCTATGCAGTGCATTACGTGTTCCCTTTTTGACCTTTTCGCCTCATCGATTGTCCAGTTTTTGGCATTAAACCAATTAAACAATACTTCATCCCTGTCGTTTGAACTGATGCCAGACCCTATTTGTGTCGTTGAAAAGTTTCCACGTCTACTCGTATTTTGTAGGCTGTAACTTCTTGCCCTAAAATTATTCCTTCGGCTTGAATTTTGCCATGACCGGTTTTGGTCATAGTTCCTTTCTTCAAATGCATGCGGGGGTCCCCTGTTTCCGTGGTTTCCGTGTTGCCAATAATTATCGGCTCTACGCCCCCTGCTATTACTTCTTGCCCTGGGATAAAATCCTTCGTCGTAATTGTAGCCTTGTTGGAAGCTATCATAACGTCCGCGACGGTCGTAATAATTATCGCGGCGTTTTTCAGGCTTACTTTTGGTGTTTTTTTCTTCGGCCTTTTTAAGCAAAATGTTCATTCCTTCGAAAAAATCCTGCGCGTTGTTTCCTTCTTTTCCCGACATTTTAACCGAATTCAATGCTGTCTGAATTTAAGAAGTTTATTTGTTATATTTAGATTGAGGTATGGTTTATTTGGAGAACATTTTTATTTTATATAAAATGGGAACTGGTTATTAGACCAAAAATGGAAACAACGCTCATTCTGTCCTATGGATTGGGGTCAGATTTGTCCCGTGCGAGCCATATATACGTGCTCCTAGGTTGTACTTTATTTCTCAGCTCCTTCCTTTTTTCTCATGCCAACAGTATTCACTTGTCCTAAATAACTGTTTGGGTGTAAGATCTGCTTGATTTCATCGTTTTGGGCCCGAGCTTACGACCTGAATTTTCACAGCTTGGTGTCCCAGATATATTGGACCCTAATTCTCAAACGGTGCTGCCCTGTGTTAATCACCTATTTTGTCGCTGATTTGTCGCATTCAGCCTGTATAAAATGCAGCATCGCATGATAATTGCGCCAGTGTTGTTTGGTCCTGAATTTTCGACCTGAGGTGTCCTAATTTTCGACCTATTCGTCAGCAGGATCTACCCTGTATTTATTCATGCCCTAAATAGTGCTACATCATTGAATTTTCATACCTTGTGTTTTTTTCGGCCCTAATTTTTCGTACCTGTGTTTTTCGGCCCTGATTTTTCGACCTGATATGTCCTAATTTTGACCTAGCGTGTCCTATTTGTTGACATGTTTTACCCTGAGTTTGTTCGAGCCCTATTTAGATAATGCAGCGTCGTCAATCTTGTGTACCTATGTTTTCAGCCCTAAATTTCCGTCCTAATGTGTCCTATTTTTTCGACCTATTTTGTCCTAATGTATGTTAGATGGTGAATTTGTACTTGGTTCCATCCTTCGTTGCACAAACTATCCTTCGTTGTTCGGACCTAATGTTTATTATAGATTTGTTGACCCTATACTTCGGAACTTTCCTTCATCATAATCTATATTTTGGGATTTCCTTCGTTGCACAAACTATGCACCATAATGTAGCATCCTTATGCATTAGTTACAATATTGAACCTATATTATTGACCTTCCTTCGTTTTGAACCAATATATAAACTTCCTTCTTAATACAATTTTTACTCGCCACCTGTTAGGTGTCAAATTGTTGAAAATTTACCGTTAATTTGTTGAAAAGTCTACAGTTTACGCCTCGGGCAGCACTTGGCCCCTATTACCAAATATATTGTTTTTAAATATTACTTTCTGAATTGGTTAGTTGAGGCGAAATGGTGGATACAGAAGGTTTCTCATTTACATTCTCATAAGTTTTTGTTTAGCTCGATGCTATGATTCACAGTAGCCTACGTCCTCGACTGAAGATGACGTCATTCAAATATACGGCTAACTCAGGCTGTATTGTTTTTTAACGTTAATCGTAACTTAACGATTTATCCACCTCCTCCTAGTAGGACTGGTTGGATGCGCCACATTTATACTGCGTTAACACCTACGTTAGTACCACGCTAACATCGTTTTACCATATTCTAGAATAACTTTCATCGCATTGTGTTACAGAATTTTATTAAAAGGCAGGGTTCCATCCTTCATTGCGGCAGTTCCGGTGACAGCACTCGACTGTGAGAATGCGATATCACACGTGCCCCCACGGCGCACATCTACAATATTTACAACATTTTTATCAGGAGCCGCGTTCAAAGGAGCATGGTGTTGGGTGTTTGGAGCATATAGCTCCCTTTGCTGTGTTTCTCTGGTTCCGTTTCCTTCTGATGTTATATTTCACTTTTAACTCGTTTCTCTCCTTTTTTCATTTTTCGAAAAACGTGTGCGTCCTTCCCTGATTTGAACGCGACTGCCTGATTTGAACGCGACTCCCTGATTTGAACGCGACTGAATGGGGACTAGGAATAGGTGGACATGAATTATACTTTCCCTATAATAACCGTTTGTAAAGTTTGTTACGCATTCATTGAAAACATTATTTTCTCTGTTGAACTTTATGCCGATAGGTGGCATACACCGAGCCGTAGTTATCCTATAAGTAGTTACTCACCTTATATTCGAGTATACCACCTGTCGGCATAAAATTTAACAGAGAAAATAATATTCTCTTTGAACGCACGGTATAATCGTATTTAATTCCGTACAGTAACTAAAATATACTATATTAGCGGAGTACTATTTTGACTTGCTGGGTGGAATGCTGTATTGTCGAATAGTTGGCCCCGCAAGATTTTTGGAATGGATTATGATTGATGCTTTTAGAAGATCAAATTTAGAGCAATGCTAATCCCGTGGAACCGCAATACAAATTAAAGTATCATTGCAATTAATTTAAATAAACTCTGTGAAAATGTATTGTTTTCATATAAGCTATTCAAATTACAGTTGATGGTCCAAATAAGCATGCCCTATATAAGCATGGTTTTTGGTCGAAACTGAAAATTTAGAAATAAGCA
>SCLE01214183.1:0-13693 GCA_004367955.1 Bathochordaeus stygius | reverse complement strand
GTAGACACCGGATTTGTGAGTCCGGACATGGAAATCCGTGTTTTAAGGATTTTATATGCAAATCAAAGTAGACGAAAAATAAGACTAAGTATTAAAATATAACAAAATGCACCCTGGGAGTCCGAGAATAAGGGTAATAAGTTAGAAGTATTTGGTGTAGAAGTTTAAGGCATTAGTATATTTCACAATTTATAGTTATAGAGTTGTTACTCCCTATTTTAGTTAATGTCAAAGAAAGTGGTATGCCGCCTGTTCCGTTCAAAGCCTCCCCAGGTGCATTTTTGAGAAGTGAGGCACGTTTTTGCATGTGGATAATTGTGTAAGGCAGATAGGGTATTATACTTATGTCTAAACAAATTATGGAAGAACACAGATCCATGGTTGTTCATTAAGTGACTTAGGTAAAACATTTTCGGTAGTGAGGGTGGCGCAGAATTCCACAATGAGATCCTCGATCATTTTCTCGTTTCCGGAAATGACGTAGAAGTGAAAGCCAAAGTGATCGACTTGTATGGCCATATAGTCCATAGTAGTGCAGTGTATTTTAGCGATAGGGCATGAATAAATGAGTTTGGCTAATCCGAAAGGAATATTATCAACACAGATTTCACGGGTTGCATGCTCAATCACGTCATGTTGTTCCGTATAATTAGCTGTAGAGGCAGTCAGACTAGCTTTTATTCGGTTCTGCGTGAAGCATACTGTAGCATGATGAAATGAAGATTCACTATGTCTAACATACGAACGAGGATTGACTTTTGTTTGTAAAAAGCATCTCCCAATGGTGTATACCGCAGCGCACATTTTATCTTTTACTTGCTTAATATACTTAAAGTAGAACGCTACATAAGATATATTCACATCATACTGTGCCGCATGCAGAAGACAAGAGACACAGTAGGACTGAATGATGTGAGTAATGTTACGGTGCTCACTGTAAATATTTAGCAATCCACTGTTAGTTGTAATCATATCGACCAAGCATAAGACCGCATTTTGAAGCTCAAAACGTGGATTATCCTGTCGTTTGATAATGCTCAGTGTATATTTGATGTGTGATAACAGTAAATCCGCACACGGATCGAGCGGATTTCCGGAGACACCAGTTGTAGCGGATGTGCCGTCTTACCCTGGAGTTTCAATCATAGATACAAATGCATTTCTATATTATATTGTAGCTTCCATATAGAGTGCTACCTAATATTTTATTGTTTACTTATTTGCTGCTTATTTAGCGTTTCATGTCGCTAATTTGCAAGAGTATATTAGAATTAAAATTAAATTTTCCAAAAAGTAAAAGTCTAAGTTAGAGTTAAAAGATAAAAGATAAAATTTCTTACTTTATTTGAAAATTAAACTATCAGATCGTTAATATTATAGACTAATTTTAAATTTATTAAACACGGATCACACACGGATCTGCACACGGATCCATTTAAAAATTCAAATTTAAAATTAAACTTTAAAAAATTAAAAACTTTTGAGATATAGAACTTTCTAGATATAGTGAAGAAGAAACTTTTTGATATAGGAATTTGATATACAAATAGAAATTCACAATTGACAAAAAACTCGCACTCCAAAATCAAATCCTATAAAAAATATATATATTTATTTATAAAAATTAATTTTCAGGATTAAACAAGTACACCGTGTATACCGTGTGCTGCTGCAAAGCCCGCTTAGAAAGTATAAACTGACGTAAAATTGAACAATTTACGTGTTTAGGTGTAGACGATAATGTGGAAAATAAATTAACCCGTGAAATCACCCCGCGACGTGACCAAAAAGGGATTACCGTTTTTATATGCATATTGTATATCAGGTGGTTCAAATTAGAGTGAGAAATTTAGGCCATGGTAACATGCCCCATACAATCATGCCCAGTCGGACATCTCAGAAGTTATGGCCATCGGAAAACGTTAAGAATCAGAATATAGTGCAGTAGTTTATTTATCAAAGAGCTCCACGGCATTAAAAGTCTTGTTTAATCATGTAATAGCCTATTTGCGCACAAAGTGGTATAAGCCGTGGTTTCACGAAAACTTTATGCCAATCAGGTAAAATTTTTCAAGTGTTTATTTTAGATTCAACATGATTGTGAGATATTTAAGGCCAATTTAGCGTGTTGAGTTACTATGACCAACCGACCGGGTAGAACTGTATGATAGGCAATGTGTGCCATGACGGCGCACGTAACATAATTATGTTACGAATACCCATGGCACAAATGCACCATTCGTTACAAAATGATACCAAACGGTACAAATCACCTGGCACATCACAGGGAAAACTACAGGGCAAATTACAGGACCACTTACTGGAAAGAGTCACTATGGGAAGATTGAAACATGGGCCTTGGTAAAATGCGTCATTCCGATGTATATTATTCAGATGCGGATTCTCAGCATACGTTTTGAACATAAATAAGCCGGCAGAAACTGCATTAGAAAAAACCATTGTGAATTCGAGTGCATTTTTAAATAAATTTGTCATGATAGGATTGCGTTCGAGAGGGTGGTTGAATCCGTCAATCACAATATCCATCTCAGCTCTGCGAATGGTATATACCAAATTCTGTAGGAACAAAACATTCGAGATGTGTATTTTCGCAGGCATTTTCTGTCTCATTGTAAAGAAAGGGGCAGACATTGTACTCTATTCTTCAGTATATAGGATTCTCTATACCAGACCGGATATAATGGATAAGTGTGTTTGACGGAAACAGCCATTACGTTATCCCTTACATGTGTGCGGCGTAGCAGATGTTTAAAAATATGGTCACGGCTGCGTGACTCCGACCAAGCAGACATGCTATACATGCTAAAGCGTATATTATGTTTAGCACAGCGATTTACACGATGCTTTAATTAATAGAAGTTTTCGTACATCGCTGTTATGTAGATGTTATGTGTGTTTTTTGCGATTTATTCAATGTTATAATATATGTTTCATATGCTCTATATAACGCCTTGCAAACGTTCTTACAGTATTACCTTGTTTTCAAGATGTCTCCCACATCAGTTTAAACGGTGTTTTCTATAATTCATTTACATAATGCAAAAATATAGAGTATATGAAACGCGTTTGATAATAAAATGGCCTATGATTCATAACCATAATTGAATAACATAATCGAATACCATAATTGAATACACAGTCCTGGACACGTAAATAAAATATGAAGTAACCTCCCATGTTTACAGAGTGGGGGATTACATGTGAACGTGATTTGGGTGTTCGATAGGGACCCGTGATTTGGGTGTTCGAGGTGGAAAGGGACCCTATTTATGTCATAGGGGTATGGGGTATATAGAAGTGATGCAGTATAGTCCTCAAAGGGGCCCTTAAATTTATATAGAGGATTAGATATGTATGTAATTACATCTTCGGAATCCTTAAATGGACCGTACCCAGGAATCACGTATTGTGCCGAGAAATCTATTCCCCTCCAGGTACGCGCCTTACGTTATAACCAATCAGGTGCACGTGATTAACGGCGCTTTTTCAGCCGTGCTCCAGCCGTGCTTCAGTATCGGAACGTGATCCGCTTCATTACATACATATTAATTATTATATTAGAGGTGCTAATGTGCACTATTAAGGACCCGCATTGGGGTCCTATTGACAGCATATAACGAGACATAGAGGGTCTTTAGGATAAATTGATAACCAAATTGGACAGTTTACTTTATGATATAATTTTCGCTCCAGAGTTAAGTAAGTGCTCCTTACCGAAATTGTTGTTAATGAGAAACGTAAGAGAATATTTATGTGAATCAGAGCACACACTGCATACTTAGGCGTGCTCCACGAAAGTATACCGTAAAGATACATATACGGTATAGATAATAATAGGCAGTATGAATGATGAACTTTTATTAATTATTTCCAAAAATAGTAGTTTCCCATGGTAAAATAGTGGGACTCATTTGTAACGTTATGTCCCCGCACACACATGGTGTTAATGACACATAGTGTCATCCTTACATACTTAGGCTGGCTCCACGAAAATATACAGTATAGATACATATACGGTATCTATAATAATAGGCAGTATAAATGATGAACTTTTATTAATTATTTCCAAAAATAATAGTTTCCCATGGTAAAAATAGTGGGACTCATTTGTAGCGTTATGTCCCCGTACACACATGGTATTACTGACATATAGTGTCATCCTTACATACTCAGTCGTGCTCCACGTAAATATACAGTATCGATACATATACGGTATAGATAATAATAGGCAGTCTGGATGATGAATTTTTATTAATTATTTCCATATAGATAAGCTCAATAATTCCATGATATTATAGTAATTGTATTACTATATTACTATATGTTATTCGTATTCAAGTTAGTGTTGATTAAGGTAATAGGTATTTATTTCACGGAACACTTTCCGAGATGACTCAAATTTGAGTAGGGTATACCCTACAAATTAGAGTAGGGTATACCCCACTCAAATTTGAGTAGGGTATACGATATGCATTTTAGTGGGTGGACATTAGGCAGGTGGTTATTACCACGTAACAGTTTATCAGTATTAGCCACGTAATAATATTAACACCAGATAACTTTCCATGGTGATCGTTTATGGCGGAGATAAAAGATTCGATATTTTGTAGACCCTAATATAATTATCTAAAACTGTACTTATGTTGACTTGTAGAGCATGACACAGAAAACTTCAGTCATTATACGCAAGTTCAGTTATCTGTATGTGTCATGGCTAATACTATTTTTGACGGCTTTATTTACTATAAACTGGAATTTGTGAATTGTGTTAATATTGTTACGACGATGGTTTATCGCCAACGGGGAGAGCCCAATGTATGGAATTTGAAAACAGGCACGGCTAACATTATTTGTAAGACCCACCCCCAGGGCGCAGAC
Source organism: Bathochordaeus stygius (assembly GCA_004367955.1). Lineage (NCBI taxonomy): Eukaryota > Metazoa > Chordata > Appendicularia > Copelata > Oikopleuridae > Bathochordaeus > Bathochordaeus stygius. The sequence continues at coordinate 8,794 of SCLE01214183.1, read as the reverse complement.
GGAGCAGTTGGTTTTACCGGCTCTATGGGGACACATATTCTTAAAATGTATTTTGAGACATTTGGTGAAATTTTTTGTACCAAGGAGATTACGTAGGTAGGAGGGTAACTTATTAAAGCATTCTTTACAGTTCAAAGGAAATAATTGCATATTATTTGGCAACTTATTTACCAGGATAGGAGCATCAAAGGCATCGAACATGCTTCCGAAGAATTTATTCTTAGACTTGCTATATATGGTACATTTTTTGATTGCTTCGAAAAGTATGGATGGACTTTTTCTGGTTGCAATTTTTCCCATGAAATTGAGCCTAATAAACTCATGCTGATTTTTGGCCTCAGGCCAACCCGCTTTTAAATATAATTCAGCATAGGACATGCGTTCGCTGTGGGCAGAGTAGGGTATTTTAAAAATGTCAATAATAATCTGGGTGATACTTCTATTGATATCGTTATATATTTTGTTGGATATTTGTGGAATTATTTCGATTCCATAGTTATAATTCCCGTAAATGAGAGAGCGGGCAAGCCTGAGACGGTCTTTGGTACTGCTTTTGTCATGAATATTAAACATTAACCCCCGATGCTCATTTATTTTATTCTTTATGTGAAAAATTTGTTTATTAAATGACATGAAATTATCAAACCTAACCCCCAAATGTTTATGGGTAGTTATGTGCTTAATAACAACGTCATTATCAAGTGTAATGTCTTCAAATTTAGACTTACCGACTGCCAAAAATGCTGTTTTTGGATAGCTGACATGAATGCCCCGGAGCGAACACCAATTAGTAATATCATTGATCATATTTTTCGCGGCTTCCCTGGCTTCGGTTAACGAGTTTCGGCTGATGACGGCTACTACATCATCTGCAAAATATATTAGTCTAGTGTTGTGTTCATGCAGATTATTTATTATTTTTTCAATTCCCGCAATCATCAGAGAGAATAGTAGGGGGGACAAGGCCCCCCCCTGTGGGACACCAAACTCCTGCAAATCAATTATGTCACTTATTTCGCCGTTTACTGAAATTTTTCCCTTCCTATTTTTTAATTCGCTTATAATGTATCTTAAGACCTCCGGAGTCACTATTTTGCCCATCCTGGTGATTATGAGACTGTGCGGAATGGTGCCGAATGCATTCGCACAGTCCATAAACACCAGGATGGTGGTATTATCGGCAGGTAGTGTCTGTATAAAGTAGAACATGTCGGCTAGTGCCGTACCGCAACTAAAATATTTTCGAAATCCATGTTGATGGTCCGTGATAATTTTGTGCCGCAAAGCGAAGGCGTATAAATTAGATGCTACAAATTTTCCTCTAATAGAGGCTTGTACTGATGGCACACTCAAAATTCGATTTGCCGAGATATGGCTTAAATTTGGTGCACTCAGTTTAGGTATAGGCACCATCCTGTTTATTTGGTCATATACAGGAAATATACCTAACCGAGTGTCCAACATTATCATTTTTTCGAATAGGTCAAGGAATTTAACTGGTAACGCGTTTAAAACAGTGCCATTGAGCTTAGAGTTCAATCCTTTGGTTTTTGGTTGCAAACTGTTGATTAGGGTTCGAGAAGAGTTAAATTTATAACCAGGGGCGTCACTATTATCGATAAAGTGTGTATCGTGGAAGGAAAATTTGACGTCACTTTCTTGCCAGAAGTCAAGCCCGTAATAGTTCTCGGGGGAGTCATTTGTTTTGCTCTGTAGCTGAATAAAATGGGATCTATGTTCATTAGGGGTAAAGATACCAACTTTGCCGAAAATAGACTTATTTTTATTATTGAACATGCGGTGTATCTTATATATATCATTGGCGGAGTAAGTGTGATTTTTAATGGTGTTACCTTTCAGAAATCTTTTGTCCGCTTGTGACATTCTTCGAAAAAGGAGTTTAACTCGTTGTAGCAAATCTAAAGAGTCTTCCGTGTTTTTACCAAGTCTAGAAAGATTTTGTAGATAAGACAGATGTTTACCCAATATTATAGTATTCCGACTGTGCGGGCAGTTATGTTTAAATGGAAGGGTTATTTCACATGTCGGCATTATAGACGACATACCCTCCTCCAGGGTGTCCATAAGGTACCTGGAGAAGGGTACCTCGTCAAAGGGTGCCGCCCATGATTCGTTTTTGGCATCAGGGACAAGAAGAAGGTTTTCAGCATATAGCCGATTTAATTCGTCGAAATGCGTTTCAAGTAATTCAAGACCTTTGTCGTAAATAGTTTCTTGGTTTGGCATGCGAATAATTTGCGTGGTTTGACTGGGAACTGAATTAGAAAATGATATGTTAGCTTTGAACTCAATTACAGTGTGCCCGTCGTTTTGTGCAAACGTTTTCCCATCATGTTGACAAATAACTGTGTCATCGGGAAAACCTTTGTAAAAAATGACATCAATATTGGATAGGGTAGGTACCCTATTAGCGACCCGTCTGCTCGGAATGTTAGTGTGTGAGAATTTATGAGAGACATAATGTTTGGAAATGAGCCGAAACAGGCCACATGTGAGCTTGCAGTCCTGTGGACGTGGTTTTGCATAGTCAACATTAATATCTCCAACGAAAATACTGGGCAAGCCATTTTGAATTTTTAGTATTTTAGAAACATGTTTTTTAATGTAATTGAAATATCTTTCAGGTCTAAAAATATTCATAGCACGCGTTTTCGGTGAGGCTAGGTGTGGTCTGTATATGCATGTTATGTTGTACATTGTAGTAACATTGTTGAAAGTAAATGACAAACTGACACTAATAAATGGAGCAATTTTGTATCTTATTTTTACCTTGTATAAATATGCGTTTTTTATTAAAATGGCGGAGAAAACTGTAGGCACTCTGTGGACCAATACCGGTGTATGATAAAAAGCCGTAAATTCTTGCGGAAAGAAAGTACGTTTGTCTAGATGGTTAGGATGCACATTTAACTCTTGTATGCAAATTATGTGCGCATCAGGAAAATTATTTATTACCACATTGGTCTGATACAGGGGTTTATTTAAGTTAATGGAGATTAAATTGAAGGAAAAGTTAGATGTAGTTGTGGTGCTATTAGTTTTACAGATACGCGGTAAAACAGCATTAAATTGTTTGCCAGTGCAAGCGAAAATCTCATTGACCAGATTATTGTATAATTCATTACGCTCGGTATTCCGTGTCGAAATTGTGCGTGAATTAATATAATGCCGCGTGTCATCGAGCGGTTCGTTAGAAGCATCATTGTTACGGGGACTGTGAAGAGTACTCGTTATACTCATAAGTGAGAAATTAATTTTTTTTGCACGAGGAACTCAATACTATGGTGGACAGTGGTTGTCAGTTTCAGCCCTGTACACACGGTAAAATATATGTTCCAAAAATAACGCTCAAACTGTTATTATGTTCCACAAATAACGCTCAAATTGTTGTTATAATTTCAGTAACGTGTAAATTTGTAGAGCTCTTATTATGAGTTTAGAAAGTAATTGTAGTATGCTGCAATCTATACTTAATATCTATATTAGCAGAGTAGGGTCCTAGCGTAGGTCACGGTGGAAACGCTCAAATTGTTATTACGTTCAAAAAATAACGCTCCAATTGTTATTATGTTCCCAAAAATAACGCTCAAGTTGTTATTATAGTTTCAATAGCGTGTAAATTTGCAGAGCTCGTATTATGAGTTTCATAAAATAATTGTAGTATGCTGCAATCTATACTTAGTATATATACTTATATATATTAGCAGAGCGGGGTCCTGGCGTAGGTCATGGTGGAGACCTCACTTATTCAATTTCGTTTAAGTAATCGCGTGATAAGTTAAGAGGATGTTAAATACGATATAATAAATATTACTTTGATGACGCGCAACCAACCTCACTTTTGGCGTTAATGGAGTATGTTGCAAGAGGCAAACAAGATTTTCTAGATGTTATTACTCCTTTATATTTATTGTTTATTTCGTTTTAACAAATATTTCACATTTAAAATGTAGTAAAAAAATGCCGTAGAAAATTCGTGATATATTTTAATAAGTTGCAGCCAAAAATCATAGATTATAGCAGAAAATCACAGACTATAGCATATAACAGTCAGATCAAAGACCCAGTGGATACCCCAGCAACCCGGTTTACATATATTAGTTAAGTGTACTCACCTGTTTGTAGAACGTGTTGCGGCATACATTTACACCGTATACTAAGGGGAATTAGAATTGTAACGTGGCTATTAAAACATTGCTATGACTTGGTTGTGCAGCGTGTCATGACATTATATATAGTACCGTTAAAATAGAAGGTCCCGGCAGGCGATATGGCCTAGATTATGCAAAATATGGACTTTATTTAAATGGATTCAGGATTTTTAACGCTTATTGTAACTTACCGCAATGTGGAGAGAAGTGTAGCTGTCCTATTTCTTGTTTTTACCGGCGGTCTTGACTTGTTTTACTGACTTCTTGGTGGTTTTAATTGCAGTACCGGCTCCCTTTTTCTCAGTCTGTTTATTGGTTCAATGTTGCTGTGTTGTTGGACGAGGTTTAATTGTGCAATTTATAGAATGCAATCATGATTGAATCGAAAAGAAAGAAATATTTGGAAAAAGTAAAAATAAAATTTCCTGAATTTTGGAAGATGAGGGCGCTAATGGTATACGGCAAGGTGCATTGCATAATCCTCATACATAATTTTATATGATATAATTATATTCCGCAAAATAGTAATCGAGATATGAAGTATGTACAGGTGTTTAGGACTTACATATTTTCATATTTTATATTCAAATGGTTACGTGCATTAGTGGTAGGGTACTGTTTTTGGTTTGAGACATATTGTATTTTGCCTAATTTCGATAGCAGTATAATTTATGCGGTCTCGGAGTGCCTGATGTGTTATATCACCGCAGAGTTTAGACAGCGAGTACATCTTCTATATTTATATTAGACCAGATAAAACTGTAAGTGGATTATGTCAGAGCCCCTCTCACGGACTATTATATGGTATTCTAATATAAGTGGGCCACCTGTAAACTCATTAAATTACGATTGGAAATGTGAGGTTAGAATTCATGATTGTCCATTACCTTAATTGAGTACACTAAACTATTTTTGCACAAAAAATGATGGATAGTGGCTCAGAGGTTGGATTTGCAAGATATGGCAATTTTATATATTATTCTTTATTATAGAAGCATATTGGTTAGAACCAAATCGTAACTCGTCGGTGAGTGATGGGAACTCCTAGAAAACCCGACAGGGTGGGTTGGACACGTCTTCGGTCCATTGGGTCAGGATTGTATTTAGTTTTTCCGGAAAGAAGTTCGTTTATGGTATTGTAAAGTGCTATGTGATTCGGAAAATGAGGCACAGAGACATTATTTTTTGATAGAATAGACATTACAGTCGTTAGCATAAATACACCGACAGGGGGCAGTAAAATATCATGTACCCTTTCGGGTGGGCAGAGACTGATGTCGCCGCCCACACCATCCATATCCGAATCCTGGGGCAGTATTAGGCGTAAATTATTTAACAATTCAGTAATTTCAAGTACTTGGGGCGTATCAGTAATGCCAATATCAGTAAATTTAGAGAGATAGTCAGCTACCACGTTGTATGTAACCTCTGGTAGTGCTAGACATAAGTAGGCGAAATTTATTTTAAACGCAGAATTGCCCGTACAATCCGTTGTATAAACACTGGAAAATTTGGACCCTTCCACTATTATGTTATCATTATGTGGCGTTTTGGTGTCAAGCCCAAGCTCCGCCAGCTCATCGGAGATATTGTGTATAGGTAGAGAGCCATCCTGGGATGGTAGAGCGTATGATTGTGCGCCTGAAGATTTACTAGTGTTGAGAGTGTCCAGGGCGGTTATGTCATTATGCCCTACCGTTCCCCGGGAGTTATCGTCCCCAAAGGTGTCACTATCAGTATCAGAGTAATTACTGTATTCCAGGGAGAAGGGGGTGTAATTAGGGAGCGATGTATCATAAGGTATTGCGTTAGTAGCAGTAATATTGCTCCTAATTGGCTCCAAATCCTGTACGGGGTCCGTTGTGGGGCAGTGATCGCCTTGTGTAAGAGAGTCATTTAGAATCGGTTGGCCAAATTTTGCCTTTTCTTGAATCTTGTTAAGGGGCGTGCTCGCACTATAAGAATATGGTTTTTACGTATCGCAGGCGCATTTTAGTAAATATGTAAACTCTTATAATATTATAAAATATAAAATATAAAAACATATAAAACATATAGAAATATAAGAATATAAGGATCCCCACGTAACATCATATAATAATTAGTAACAATATATCCATCATACTCTATAATATATAGTAGCGTTCTCTGTATAGTATTTATATTTTTTAATTTAAATATAAATATCATAAGACCCAATGTGACGTTGAACGGGGTATGGGGTATGGAGTATGGTTACAGACTCCCTTGTCACGTGACATATGGATACCTAAATTAAAGTACTAAATCAAACTATACTCAAAGGACGCCAATCGTCCTCTGCATCCAATGGTAGACTTTGTTTTAGGAATTTTTCGAGCCAGTCCATGAACAAATGGACCTTTTTATATTGTAAGCTAGGAAGCCACTTAGTGCTCAATATGTCACACCTTCCGCTGAATCATAAAGGACGAATTTTTGGGGATATTAGAGCCGATAAGTCAAAGAACTTTAGAGTATTTTTTACTTTTTAATCTTTTATTTAAACTTTAGAGTATTTTTTACTTTTTAATCTTTTATTTAAGAATTTTTAAATATCAAATGCTACATATCAGACCAAATTATTTGTTTAACCATGATGGGGAAAATATAATAGTGGGGTGCTACTGCACCAGGAGTATGGCCAGAGGGAACGCGAAAATTATATGGGGCACGCTTATAAAACTACAATTTTAGTGGAAGGGGCATAATTATTTAACATATTTCTACAGTTATGGTTTTCACTTATCTCAGGCCATTCAAGTGAAGACCTTTTACTTGTTTTTAATATTTTATTTAACCGTGGGAGCTAACATGATAGATACCAAAGTGCTACATAAATGTGTGCGAGATAAATGTAGGCTATAAGTTACCTTGGAATGTCAGTAGAAGCCGTAATTTTATTGAAAGATTCGGGTGTTCCACCACTTTTCACCCGATTGTAAATGCGCTGACCCAGTTCAAGTAAGCTTGGGGGGGTAGAGCTATTTTCGAGGGATTCCTTGTGTTCTTGTGTAAATTTGTTCAACTCAGTACGTTGCGATGTGGCTATAAGCGTTGCATCAACAATAGACTGACATTTATCGTTTACTGCGGACGGCGAAAGCAGATTAAAAATATTTTTGATGGTCGCCCGATTCTCATCGTCATAATTATTCAGCATACTCGATGCTACCATATCTACCTTGTCATTTGTGATGGCCTGTAAGTTAGATACAACCAGATAGCTCGTGTTGGCAAGTTTTGCTGCATCATTAGTGTACGACATTTCACGCATAATTTCGGCCCACATATTACGATCGCGCGAATCTCGCTGTGCTCCACTAATTTCAAGGGAATCAATTTTTTCGAGACTGTTGGACACCCCAATCGTGTTGCTGATTACTTTGGCATCAACACGATTGAGCATGTTCGTTAGATTCTGAATCTCATCACGACTTTTTTCAAAATTATGATCGAGGTCAGCACATTTCGTAGTCATATCATTGAAGAATTGGGACTCATTGAAGGCTTGGGACTCTCTGGGCGTATCGATTTTACCGAGAATTGTAGATCTGGTCATTTCTGATCTTACTTGCGGAACATAAGTAGAATAGTTTAATATACATGCGTAGCGTGCCTCACGCGACGCTTGCAAACATAATTGCTCACTATCGAATGCGAAAAATTTGTCTTCATCGTCCAGATAGACATCGTTCATACTTGGCATGTGCTTTGGTTCATTGTATTTGCACGCTGCATTGGGCAGACGAAAAATATTACCTTAGAGGCATTATCATACTGATGTAGATTATGTAGCCCCAGGGCGCCCCCAGGCGACCGCGAGCGCCCCCACGCGGCACCCCATGAGCCCCCGGGAGCCCACACAGACACCCACACGAGCACCCACAGGAGCCCCCGGGAGCCCACAGGAGCCCACAGGCGCCCACCGGAGCCCACAGGCGCCCACCGGCGCCCACAGGAGCCCACAGGCGCCCACAGGCACCCACAGGCGCCCCCAGGCACCCACAGGCACCACGGGCACCCACCGGCGCCCACAGGCGCCCAAAGGCGCCCAAAGGCGCCCATCAACGCCCCACACACGGCCATAGGCCAGAGAAGAGCCCCGGAAGAACCACGGAGAAACAACAGATTAGAATTTGCGAGACAGGTAATAACAATATTTTCGGGAAGGAAATCTCGAAAACATCTCAGAAACATCTCAGAAACATCGAAAACATCTCAGAAAAATGATAGAATATATTTAGGCAAAGACAAACTCATTCGCACATTTTTGGCACATTTACGGCACATTTTTGGCACATTTTCGAAAAACATCAATCTTTTAAATACATTTCGAAAACATATTCGAAAGCACATGCTGACATATTCGCAAACATTTTTGGCACATCTTCGAAAAACATCAATCTTTTCAATACATTTCGAAAACATATTCGAAAGCACATGCTGACATATTCACAAACACATGTAGATACCGCAGTTTAGATCGGAAGCGAGGACCTCTTATCAGTGAGAAACGACATGGGGTACTTTACTGCCCCGTGTGCGGGGCGCGGGCGGCGCGCGCGGGACGAGGACCCTGTAGTGCGCTTAGTACCGATATT
>SCLE01213085.1:0-13701 GCA_004367955.1 Bathochordaeus stygius | reverse complement strand
CCCGGAATCATTTTGCAAAACACCAATATGTCTCCCGCCATCCCCAAAAACAATAGAAAGGTGTCAAACTAAACTAAAAACGTTTCAAGATCCCTGAAAAATCTCTAAATATAAAACTGCACACCAACACAACAAGCCTTAAGTTAAACATACGATGATTTCAACAATAAATCGGATATAAAGTTCCCAAAACGTAAAGTAAAAATCCTTTGTGCAAACCGAACAACTTGCTCGAAAACTATTAATGAACTCAAAATATTTAAAAATAAACTTTGCAACCTTACTAATCATATAAGTCTGATAAAACATGGGGCGCAACAATCCTCCCTCTCCTCCCTCCTCCTGCGCCCCCTTAGGAAGAAGTCCGGGAATATCCCTAAAATGGTAATTACATTCTAAACTCCGCTGTTTGAAAAACTGCTTATAGAAGCGCCGTGGGGCCACTGGGGGATTCTCGGATTAGGACTTGCACGGTGATAAACAGGGTTTCAGGACATTAGTCCAGTTGGAAACGGTTTGGGAATATTTTCCTCGCCTTCAGAAAATATCGTCTGGTGAAGTCTATGTGAAATGTGTGCACTATAGAGATGAACATAATCACCCAAAAATTGAGCTGCTCTGGATAACATCTGAAGGGAAGATGCTGGGGTCCCCCGGGGACTTTTTATATCTTTTTTACAAATTATAAATTTACCAAACGCCTTTCGTGAATAGAACTTTGGGAAGCTGTGAAAAATAGTCTATAATAATAAAAATTTTTTTTCTATCTATAAAAATATATCTACCCCATAAAAAAATCCAAAAATCCAGTAGGCCAAGGATACGTGAAAAGACGTTGTTTCTAAAAATATTGTCTGGAAAATTCATTTGGTCCTGAGAAAACTCGTTTTTTCCCTAGAGATAAACATAATCGCTCAAATCAAAAAACCAGACAACGGAGCTTAGCTCAGACTGCAAGAAGTTTGAAATTATAAAGAAATTATAAAGAACCCTCCTACTAGGGGACCCCCGGTAAACTTCTGCACTCGGATCTCGGAGGTATTCGGAAGAGAGCTTTTTCGCGAAAGATACTTGTGCCCTTCAGAAATTATATGATTATCGAACATTTTTCGAGAATAAAATATGGGAAGTTGTGGAAAAGTACAAAACTTTTTGTAGTATAAAATCCTCAATAAGAAATCCAAATTAAACTCAAAAAACGCAACATACTAAGGGATGGGAAAAAGTGTCTAAGTGTCTAAAACTAAAAATACGCGATCCTATGTACAACCAAGAAAAGTGTTCCCAAACCGTAATGAAATTCTACAATCGTATGAACCATTCAAGTCTGACAAACATGGGGCGCGACAATCCTCCCTCTCCTCCCCTCTCCAGCGCCATCTTATGAAGATGTTCAAATAAAACTTTAAAAGATAACTAATACATTCAGGCCCACATCACTAGGAAAGTTTAATAAAAATAAAATTTTTTTGGGTTTCAGGCATGGGAGTTGTAGTAAGGCTAGAATCTACCCAAGGGAGTGCTGCGTGGTTTACTGCCTCCGCGACTAAAATATCCGCGGAACATAATCTTCGAAAAACTAACGCTGGGGGCGCAGTGGAGCCTCTGGGGGGTCCCTTGTCTGGGATTTGTATGACTTGAAAAAGATTGCAGGACATTAGTCCACTTGAAGCGGGTTAGGAAGTTCTTTCCCTCGTTTTCCCTCCTTTTCTCTCCCGACTTTTTCTCCCGCCATTCGGAAAAATGGTATCTGATAAAATTTACCTAGCCCATGGGAAACTTGTTTGTCCTAGAGATAAACATAATCATTTAAAATTAAGCGGCCAGCCAACGGAGCTTAGCTCTAACTTTGGCATACAAACCATCGACACCTCAATGGATATGTCTATTAGCACGCAAGATAATCTTGCAGATAAGTCCACATATTACAATGCCTCCACTGGCCTCTCCATAATAAATGAAGATGACATTGATATGACAACTGCAAATACAGAGGGTAGACTGATTGATGATAGCTTTACACTCTCAGTTAAAGGTCCTCCCACCCTTATGCTTCAAAACCCTAATAGACGGGTCGTGCTTCGAAATAGCAATTACACCCTCCCCCCCTGCCACAGCATCAAAATGTCTCTGTACCGCCCGAATTAGTCCACACCTGCTCCGCTGTTCCAAACTTCACATTTAACCCACCCCTCTCCCTTTCAAAAATCCCCCTTCTCTCTCCTTCAATTAATTCCATTGCCATACGTAATCAACAGAGCTTCACAATTAAAAATGACACAGTATATTCGTATGGCACTGACTACTCAGACAATTTTAAAAATGGACAACCAATCGATAACCAAGACCTTAATTCTACACACAGCCCTACAAAAAACGGTAGCCTCTCTCCCCCATCCCCAAGCGCTCATATTACCAAGAATTCGAGTACACCCTATCTGGAAGATACAATATTTGCAAGTGATCACATAGTTAACCCGGCTAAAACTACTAACTGTAAATTGAATTTCGCATACTTATGCTTAATGCTACCGGAGTTTACGCTAAATGTTGTAACGGACCTAGCCAACAACCTAACACACTTCGACAACTCTAAGCTAGAAATAAAAATTGATGAAGTTAAGGAACTAGCGGATAATCTCACACTCATTCAGCCCGCGGCGTATGATGAACAAATTTTATTTCAATCTAGTGAACTACTGTGCCCAAAATCCATACATAATATTCCCCTCCCCCCCATAAACATAAAAATGCTACTAATCCTAATTAAATTGCTCAGGTCCCAAAATGTTTTTATACCACGCTTCAAAAATGTCGCTGCCCTTTACCAAACACTGAATGGCGCTATGGATAGTAATCCATTCCCCATAAGTGATGAGGATGTTATTACAGTTAAAGAATCACCAGAGGGTCTCAATACCGCTAGCAAAAAGTATGGGGTACCAAAGGGAAAAACTGGTGAAGCGTCCGCAACAAATCTCACAGAAAATTATATTGCAAAAACCTTGTTCCCGCACCTTGTAAAACTAAAATCAAAACGGAACCTGCTCTGCAAACCTACAACTCATTATACCAAAATCTTTCACCCGCCCCCACAATTTAGGGCAACTTCCCCCTACTCTAAAAATTCTGCTGCCATAAAAACGTTACCTCCAACCTATTCTAAAAACACTCATATGTCGGTCCAGGCTGTAGCTACGGCGCTTCGCGGATTTCTTACAAAACTTGGTAAACCCCACAGAAGTCGAGAAAATTGCGAAGCAGTAGCAAAGCTCTATAAGCCAACTACAACCTACACTAAATTACACCTGGCTGCAGGTGAGCCCGATTACCCTCACACTAATATAAATAGCAACATTAGTTCTGTAGAGTTTTCGCTCCCTCGCAAAGTTAGATTGCCGGAGTTTGGCTTTCTTAGCTCCTTTAACGACAGGCGCAATAATATGTTCACAAAACCTATTCAGCTGTGTATACAAAATGTGCTGGAAATTACGGTTGGACTACAATTTAAAATGTCAGATCCGTCAGATAAACTTTGTAACAACCCAGCCGGTAAAAATAAAGTAACCACTACTTCCGAAAATATAAACATAATAGGGAGAGAGGGTCAACTACTACCTAAAATCCCTGAGCCAAAGCTAATCCAGTCCCCAAATATAGCTCCCAGACATAGTAGAATAAAAACACCCAACCGCCTGCGGGAAACGAAAATCATTCCCCCACTCCCTGGCACACCACATTTAAATAACCCTTTACAAAATTTACATACAGAAACCCCACGCGGGCTCTCTCCCAAAAAACCCATTTTTCCATCGCTCCCATCTTCCCCTATTTTTCAAAGCCCCACCACCTCCCATGGTTCGAGCCCAACCCAAACATCCCAATCTGGCACTCCGGCCCATCCCATACCAGTTAACACCCCGAATGCCAACACTGATTTTAGAGCGTATATAAACCCACCGTCCTCATCAAATAAAGTTTGTGAACGAAATATTTTATATAATGAACTAATAAATAACCTAATTAAATATACCGAAATTGAATTTCAAAAGTTAGTCCCTCGCGTCTTTCGGAATAAAAAATCACGCCCAACCACTGTCGCCACCCAATATCCCGACCTAGAAATAGTATCTGTCAACCTTAATCACCCCATAATGCAAATCCCAGTTCTAATTGATAATTTCCCAAATGTCGACATCTTCTGTTTACAAGAATTGGACATGGAGGCGGATATCCTCACAAAAAAGCTTATCATCCCAAAAAACTACTCCCCCTTTTATCACACACCGGTACGTACCAAAAAAGGTAATAAAATATACGCAGCAATAATAATCAAAAATGCTCCCGACTTCAATGTGAAAATTAAACACAGAGTTCCCCCTTTCATAAGTTTATGCTGCAGTCTCCCAGGTGCAATAATGATAAATATTTGCACATTTTACAGATTCCTGCCGGAATCCCCTAAAGCTACACTACTGGGCATAAAGGACAAAACTGACCATTTCAATTACTTTTCCACCAATCTCTATAAAATAGTCGCCCTCCAGGATAACCTTCCAAGCATTATATGTGGGGATATTAACATCGATTATAAAAACCATAGACCCCAAGATTGCAAATTGACCGCCAATTTATTCAAACTCTTATCTAAAAAATATATGAATCACACACTCCCATACACTAATATCCCAAATAAAAAAGCTAATCTACCCAAAAATACCAAATGTAACCAAACCGCCCCCCCGCCCACTACAATCCCTAAAACAATTAAGTCTCCAATACCCAAAAAATCGAATATAGATATATTCTTTTACAAAAATTTTAATTCAGAGGCTAAAATTAAGGGTCTAAATGGAAAACATTTTGCTAAAAATGACGGGCATCTAATACTGCTTTTTAGTTGCCCCATAGCCTGTGCTATAAATACTCCGCCAGTTTTTATTAACATTGCGAAAAAATCCACTAAAGAGGTAATCTATGACAGGGGAGCCAAAATTCTGGAGAATAACATGCCTGAACTTAATAGACTTCTTAAGCTCGACAATTCTCTCATCAAGAACGCCACTAACCCTGAATGGATACCACCGTTCACCAACGTTCCATATTCCGAATTTTTAATAGACATTCTTGATAAAGGGATGAAAGAAATTATGCCAAACAGGGACATCGAACTTAGCTCTGCGCCAAAATCTTACCTAAGCAGTGAAACGTTAACACTTGCAAAATACATCTCCATTCTTAACTCTACTCTTTTCCAATCTACGTGTACCGACCCAATTTTCGAAAAATTATTTTCAGACACGCGTAAATTACATAAACGAATGTCGCAAGTCGATAAACGTTACATTAGAGGTAACATATATAGACAATTTTTCTACTCCAGAAACGACATCTACAAAATTCACAGAACCCTAAATGCCAAAAACAAGTCCATTTTCGGAAAAACGGGCTCCCACTCAGTTAACGACCACCGCGAACATTTTATAAAATTACAAAATAAAACCAATCATGACCCCGAAAAATATCTTAACCTAGATTTCTGGCCAGACTTGAAACACAAAATAAGCTCGAAAGATATGCTATTTAGTGATTCTTCCCATTCCAAAGATTCCTCCATCAGAAAAATAATTTGCAGTGCGAAACCGCTCACTAAAGGGCTTAACTCCAGCGTTAATCGAAAAACCATTAACTCGCTACCAATAGGTTACCTTGAATGTTTTGAAAACATGATAAAACTAGATATTGGTCTTGGTGTTTTCCCGGAGTATGATAAATGTAACAAAATGGTACCCATACCTAAGCTAGGCGCCAAGGATTTAAAATGTATCACTGCAAATAGACTTTTGAGCGTACCCTCTTATCATGCCGCTTTCAGAGGGAAATTCATAGCAGCCAACTTGCAGAAATTCTCGGTTAAGGAGGGGCTTATCCCTGACAACCAACATGGGTTCCGAAAAGGATACTCGTGCAGCACGGCCCTCGCCGATATTTTTTGTTTCATAAACAAACAACCCAAAAATTTCACAACAATATTGGTGTCCATAGATTGTGCCAACGCCTTCGGCACAATACCCCATTCCCTCATTATCAAAAGAATGAGTAAAATACTTACTCCGGAACTTCTAAGATACGTAATATCGGAACTCTCGGGACGTAGTGGAGTTATCTCGCTAAACAACGAAACAAGTGAAACAATATACCTTAAAAGTTTTGGCGTTCCCCAGGGAGGGGCGCTTTCCCCCCTCTTATTTTCTTTGATGCTCGCTGGGGTAGAAAAAATTGTTGAAAAAGATTCCCCGGAACACTCACGTATCATCTGTTTCGCAGATGATATTATTGGTGTCGTTAGCCGGAGCACCCTGGTGGAGGCCAGGTGTGCGGCCAAGAAAATGATCCACAATATCGCAACTTGGCTTTCGGAACGGGGTATCCATGTTTCCTATCCGAAAACTACATTTCTCGCCGTCGGTAAGGATAATGTTGATAACATACTCCTAGACAATAATATGTGTATAAAACATGTCTCCAAACTTAGGCATCTAGGAATACGATTTAATAACATGTTTAACTTCCAATGGCAGATCTCTCACATTCAAGTCAAAATAAAAGAACACCGTGCCCTAATGTTCAATATTTCTGGATATAATAATATTAGGGACCAACTTAATCTTGCCAGAGCTTTAATATTCGGCAATATTAACTACGGTCTCGAAATATTACCCATTTTTCCAGATAGACTGTACAACAACCTAAACAGACTTATAGCTCAAATCATAATTGACATTATAAAAATACCATACTCGCCCATACATCTAAGACAATCATATTGTTACCTCTTTAATCGTGCAAAATGGCCAGAATGCAAAAATTTGCATGAAAAGGCCATTCTCATGTTCATCGGGAAAATTTTTTATCGAAAAACTCCGTCAATAATTTTTGCAAGTCTTGATGCAGCATTTAATGACAAATCGGGCTCTTCTACAATATATTCACGCCCTCTGGACCCTTTTTCCTATCCAGTTATGAAATTTACAGGACACACTAAACTTAAATTATTTCCGAATAATGCGGTGAACTGCTTTAATAACTTACCATATATTATTAAACGGGAAATCAACTCCCCCATTTTCTGTTCCCTCATTAAGTCATACTATGACAACAAATGTCCTCATAGAGCGGGGAAACGTGACTGCAAAAACTGTACGGGTATTAACAAACTTATTAAACTCTCTGCTTCCTCTCCACTAAAATTTAACCCCAATAGTACCTCCCCGCTCTCAAACTTTCTTAGGAAAACTGGCTCCAAAAGCTACAAGCGTTTCCAGAATTTAATTTCTAAATTAGCAATAAAAGCTAACCTTTCGAACTAGCGCAGCGAAACGAAACCTACAAACCAAGTAACAATAAAACTTTGCAAGAAAATCGCTCCTCAACCCTATAAAATCCCTCCACATTCCCCGCCATTTTTTCATAAAATCTACAATCGGCCCCAATACCCCATTCACGCCGTAAGGAAAGTAAAAACGAACATAAAAACAATATTCGGTGCCCCAAGCCAACTTGGTAATTACCCTACTACCCAAAATCATAACGGACACGGTAAATAATTGTGGTGCCGGAAAACATATCTAATTTATAAAAAGGCCGCGTTTGTAGCTTAGGAAGTCTTTTTGTTACCCGTATCTTTACATCCATTACTTAAACTTAGAATGTCTTCGCTAAAATAGATTAACAAAGTAATGAAACCAGACATATTTACCATATACTGGAACTTGGCCCGGCGGCCAGTCGCATGACTCTGCAACCATCGTAGAAACACTCAAAATCGGACCAATGAATCCGGCATAAAAAGATGCCGGAACTTTTTATGGAAATGACTATTCATTGAAAAGGTCCGTACCGGACGTTGGTGAAGGCCAAATCCGCATGCAACCCAACCTGTAGCCATATTCAAAGAGGCATGCTGGAAACTACAAAAATTGCTACAACCGGACAAGTAAAAGTAATTTTTACCCACTAAAATACCCCTAACCCATGCGTCCCACCAAATTTAACACAACCCACTCACTACCTGGGATCCGACGCTTAAACACACAATACACGAAGAATAAAATGAAAGACAATTCGGTCAGAACAAAGTTGCTTCACTCAAATTGTCAAAAATTTTGTTCTTCACCTAACTAAAAATGATCAAGACTACGTAGCCGCAATAAAAGAAAGGCCCCACCCGCCTAAATATATATACATCCTATCGCGCCGTTATGATCCAACTATAACATCCCCAAAAACTACCCCCTAGGTTTATTTTTTCCCCTCTCCAACTAGTTAGGAACCACAGCACTATTCCACTTATGGAATACCCTGTGAACCCGCCCCCCAGCATACCTCCTTTTATTATATGGAAACATGGTACGGACATGCTCGCACTGATTTTCGGGCGCTCGCAGTGATATGGTTGCAAGACGATGAAAATCAGAAATGTATAAATATCCGGAAGTTTTTTTTCCCCCTAAAAAATTGCTTCGGAAAATCGCCGTAAGGATACAAGATAAGTGTGACTATCCTGAGGACAACTCTGTCAGCGGAAGACCCAATTTAAAAATTGTTTTCTAAAAAATTTTTAAATTTTAGTAATTTTGGTAATTTTAGTAATTTTAGTAAATTTTAGTAGTTTTAGTAATTTTAGTAATTTTAGTTATTAGTAAATTTTTAGTAATTTTTAAAAAATTTTAAATCTAGTAAAAATTATGAGGGGGCCAGTAGGAGGGGCCATTTTTGGAAAAAGCAAAAAGAAAAACTTCTCGAAAGAATTACGAAAAACCCCTTCCTGACCAATGGATGGTCAAAAAAAGTTCTCCAATAATCGTGATCGTAGATAGTTCACTTCAAAATAGCTACACTTAGGAATTTGTCAGGTAGCTTCGTGAATATGGATAAATTTACTTTACTTTATTCTATACTTTTCCGAAATTCTGTAATGATGTTGCAGAGCCCTGTGGCGACGCTAGGAACTCTGATAAAATATTCGGAACTGTGTGGGCGCAATCTCTATCTTAAAACTGCAGAATGTGGGGCTTGATGCTAATTATGACTAGGTGCCGCAACTTACAGCTAAGTTGGGCGGTTGTGTCCTTACGCGTATATAATAAACATAGGCGACATAATTAACACCTGATAAATATGGAAACATCAAGCAGCGCGCACCTAGAACTATAAATATGTGTATAAAAAGTGCTTTTGTAAAACACCTAATCATAGCTTGTTAAGACTAATCGCTATCTCTGATCGTCTTGATAGCCCAAATTCGTTAAAACTACATAAAATGTATACTGGCGACGAAGGTACCCTTGATGGCGTTTCCAGCATCTCCTCATCGTCAAACTTTTCCATAGCCACAAATACAGCATTTCCAACTAGAATAAGGAACTCAACTCACCTCAAGGCGATAAATAATAATTTCTTAGCGGCTAAAT
Organism: Bathochordaeus stygius; assembly: GCA_004367955.1. NCBI lineage: Eukaryota > Metazoa > Chordata > Appendicularia > Copelata > Oikopleuridae > Bathochordaeus > Bathochordaeus stygius. The sequence continues at coordinate 4,228 of SCLE01213085.1, read as the reverse complement.
GTAGAATTGAAATTGCCACGACTAGAGCTCACTCAAAAGCCAGTATTGAAAATTTTAACTATTGTGGAGGTGTTTTGGAAACGCTAACTGAAAATCTCATCATAACCTCAAAGGCTATCGAAGCCTCTTGCCAGAAAATTTCAAACGAATGCTTAATAAACTACACAGATTCCCAAGACTTTAAATCTGGAAGGGGCCTTCTTAGGTAAGCAATTATCACAACACTAAAAAAGGCCTACCTATCTTAAAATTAAAAAATCGTCTCCTTACTAAACTCTATTTACACAATTCTACATTCATAAGTCCTCCACGGCTTTGAGGAGGAACGATAAACATGTAATTTAATAATTACTCAGTGAGTTTCGGTGAATTTTTTAATGAAGTTTTGGCTGGTTCATAAACGGCGCTTTCATGGATATATTTTGAATATATATTTTATATATTTTGAATATTTTGAAAATCCTGAAATAACTCGCTGCAAAATGTCATTTCTTGTGGTAAAAATAAACCCCTCTAGTAGGCATGAAACATTATTGCGGAATGCACTGTATGCGTTCAAAATATGCACAGAGGATACAGATTGATGAAAGTACAGATAGGACGAACATTTTGTATATAGTCTCGCGAATATATAATACAAGTTAGACTACCTAAAATCACGCATGCCCAAAATATAATTCCACCCAATATAACCCCAGGAAATGAATACCAATTCAGAAAGCCAAAAACGGTGCAAATGGGCACGTTCACCCTATATAATGAAGCAAACGTAATGTCCAAGTTAACAGATAATGATTCGGACACTAGCTCAACCTTAGAAGACAGAAACAACCTAAATAAAATCTCCCCGTGGAGCGAAGATGTCTCTTCAACCATTATTTTTGAGTCCTTTGCAAACTTTGTGGAACAAGCTTACTTCGCTCTACGAGGTTACAGCATGGAGTTTGCAAAGCTAAGATTCATCACCCTTAACTTAATAGAAATAGTCGGAGTAAATCACAACTTATTAGTGAAAGGTTGCCACCTAAGTGTCTTCGCCAAAATATGCGAAAAATACGTTTTCGCCATTTTGGCGGCGACCTTAGATGCCAATCGCTGTACTCCAATGGGCGATATTGAACTTCACTCGCTCACGGAACTTGAATCAACTGTTCGTCGCTGTTTACCCTACTTTTCCATTTACAGAAATAGTATGCGATTAAGACACCATGAACCCACTAGAGGTAGTAACCTCGTCTTCAGGGACAATAATAGCACCTTAATAGCGCACAGGCTGTGCTTTGAAATAACTGTGGTGCACACTATGTTTGATGAGTCCGCCACAATAATTGACGAGCTATTCAGATGCCTTAGTTCTGAAAACACTACCACAATGTTGAATGAAATTAGCACCATAGCCCGCTTCTCCGCCGCTGGAACCAGATTCTTCAGAAGTGCCAACATAGACCTCATACGTCACTCCTGGGACACTCTGGAAGGATCGAACCAAGAGGGCGATGGGCGCCGCCTCAGTCCTCTAAAAGAAACTAAAATAGTCACTCTGGACGCTCCCTGGTTCCATGCAGCGGATATTGCACTCTAGGCCAATCCCCAATGGAGTCTGGTGCCAACCCCACATCCCCCCCCCCCCCCCAGGGGCAGATTAACTCAATCCAAGTCCGGGGCCCCCATGTTACCGGTGTAACGAGTTATATCTCTTACTTTTTATGTAAATGGGTCTGGGTTTCTGTAAGATATATTTCTGAAGCCTTCTGGGACATCTCGGCTCTTTGGAATTTTTTGCCCTGGTGGAATTATGTGGCATAGTCTCAGTAGTACCCGACACATGAAGTGAATAGAAGAACCTCTAAACTAGGGTACACTATGAGGGCTTAAACTTGGGAGGGCCGAGTGACCTAATTGTACAATTGCAAAAACAAATCTGACTATCCGAGGTTACTTGTAAATTTCTCTGAATTCCTTGGACATTTTATTTTCATTTTTTATTTTTGGGACCTGGCAAAGTAACCTGTTAATTTTCGAGAGGACCAAATTTAGAAATAAGGAAAATTTTTCTCACGGTGTTTAGCCTTAGTGTCTAATGATCCCAATTACATTAACCCGACCCATAAAACTAGGGTATTCTGATCCTCGACTTTTCGGTGCACCTTTTATAACTTTTTATAATTTTTTATAACAAAATAAAATCAATATGAATAAAATAACACAGACTCAGGCCCTCCAACTTGACCTGTAAACTTGCATGTCTACTGAATTCACTTAATAAAATATGTTACTAAAACACATGTCAAACTCGCAGGTTTCACTGCAAAAATCCTCATAATCTGAATAAAACCCTAAAGGATAGAGGGCGCCCCTACCCTCCTCCTACTCTCCTACACCCTAATTGAAAACAGGCCACGTCAGAACCTGCGGAACCCAGGCCTCCATTACTTCTTCACTTTTCAGAATTTCTTCATCATTTTATAAACTGCACTCGACGAATTTTTTGTCCCTAAAAACTGTGATGCAATCTGCCATGCACCTTAAGCCCAAGCCCAACGTTAGTGACAAAATAAAAATAAAAACGCTTCGCAAAAATAGTAAACACATATCCCATAAAAACCCAGCAACAAATATGTCTCAATAGTACTATTTAACAAGAACTTACCTATTCAAAAACGCTTAACCCGACAACCCACTCGAATAAACCCCTCTATCTTGGCAAAAAACTGACATGTTTCACACGCATATCGAAAAGGCAAACACCTTAAGAACTAGGGCACGGCTAACCGCAAGGGGAACCTTCAGAAGGACCTCCTTGGGGTTAATTTAGTCTTACAGTATCTAATGTGCGCCTACGCTAAAACGTGGATCAGGACCGGAACGGGCCTAACACACATTATACAAAAATTGTAGCCCCGCTCCTATCCTCCCACAAGTAGAATAATAAAAACTAGAATATATTTAGAAATTACAACGGGGTTATGCAAAACTGAGAACGCTGTTCTTGTTGCCATTTACAGCGAGTGCAAAGAATACCGTGATAATTCTATCACAACGTCTCTGAACACTACCATCAATGAAATTGGCCTGTTCGAATTTACAGAATGGATAAAAATACGGACCGCCACTAATTTATTTGCATTTCTGCCGATCAAACTGCTGGCCAATTATGCTATTCGCGCCTTCACGGGCACATTGTCCCTTGATGCGACTAGAAATCTCGTACTTGATACTATTGGGGTACACGAAATGTGTTTATTATCAAGCGCTACATTCAACACATTTAACCCATTCAAGCAATTCTCCACTCAACCCGTAGACGCCAAAATATTAATCAATGACATCGAAAACTTTAAAAAGCAAAATTTTGAAAATTGTAGAAGTTTTTTTTGAAAAATCTCGAAGGTTTTGGAAGCTTGATTTGAAAATTCGGAGGTTGTATAGGGTGTTTGAAGTTGGCTAGGGCGTCTGGGTGGTTCGGTGGTTTTTGGGGTCGGATAAAAATTTTTTCCTATTAGGATTACTCTTAGGATTCCTTGGAGGTTTGGGGTATTCTTAAGAAATTTTTAGTTCTTCCAGGTTTTGAGGGTTGGCTGTGGAGCCGGCTGGAAAATTGTCTGTTGAAAAATTTTTTGTTGTCAAAAAGTTATCTTACAATACACGAAGTTTTTTTAGGAAATTTTCAAAAAAGGGTCCCCTGCGGATTCTTAATACACACAGATTGAGGGTACAATCCGTTCTTTAAATGAGAAAATTGGCAAAAATACCTGAAATCGCTTATAATGAGAAACTAGGAACTCTGTTTTTTCGAAAAATTCCTCTTCTCTCAGTAAAGCGTTTTCAGTTAAAAGTTTTTTCTTCAAAAATTATTTTCTTCGAAAAAGTTTTTAAAGTTTTTTTTTTCGGCAAAAATTTTTTCTCTCTGCAATGACTGCCATGACCATTTATAGTAGCTATTAAAACTACATTGCACAGTACCCAAAAACCTATAAGTATAGAATAAGAATCACAATATTGGAACGATTGAATATCTCTACATCTAGAAAACCTGGAATTAGGGGTCCCTACTTAAATAGAGGCAAAAACGACGCAAGGTCAACTCATGCGGACAAAGAGTGTCTGAAAATGATTTAAAATTTTCTCAAAATAATTTAAAATTTCTCCTAAAGAAAAGCTTTTTCGAAGCCTTTTTTCAATGCGGAATCGATCCTAACGTACACTTCATCAACAATCAAATATCGCT
>SCLE01211987.1:0-47101 GCA_004367955.1 Bathochordaeus stygius | reverse complement strand
GGAACAGTCGGATCGCTGTCTCGAGTGCGGTAATCCTTATTGTGAATGGAAGTGTCCAGTACATAATTATATTCCAAACTGGTTGAAGCTAGTCAGTGAGGGAAATATAGAGCAAGCGGCAGAATTGGCTCACGAAACTAACACATTACCTGAAATTTGTGGCCGCGTATGTCCACAAGACCGTTTATGCGAAGGCGCTTGTACGCTGAATGATGGTTTTGGTGCAGTGACGATTGGCTCTGTTGAAAAGTACATTACTGATACTGCGTTGGAACAAGGTTGGCGACCCGATGTGTCTAAAGTGGCTGATACGGGTAAACGTGTTGCTGTTATTGGTGCCGGTCCTGCTGGTTTAGGTTGTGCGGATGTGTTGGTACGAAATGGTGTTCAAGCCGTTGTGTATGATAAAAACCCAGAAGTGGGCGGTTTATTAACCTTTGGTATTCCTGAGTTTAAGCTTGAAAAAGAAGTGGTTAAGCGTCGTCGTGATGTATTAGAAGGTATGGGCGTTGAGTTTGTCTTGAATACCGATATTGGTACAGACATACAATTTGAGCAATTGCTTGAAGAGTATGATGCCGTTTTCTTAGGCATGGGTACTTATACTTATATGATGGGTGGTTTCCCAGGTGAAGATAAAGCAGGAGTCTATGAAGCCCTACCCTATCTTGTGGCCAATAATAAGCAGCAACTTAAATTAGGCCCACAAGACTATGTCGATCTAGCTGGCCAAAAAGTGATTGTTTTGGGTGGTGGTGATACGGCAATGGATTGTAACCGTACAGCGATACGTCAAGGTGCCGATTCAGTCCAATGTGCTTATCGCCGTGATGAAGAGAATATGCCGGGCTCACGCCGTGAAGTGAATAATGCGTAGCCCGCAAGCTGTGCCGGGTAGTGAAGAAATCATTGCTGCTGATGCGATTGTGATTGCTTTTGGTTTCCGCCCAAGCCCTGAACCTTGGTTTAGTGACTATGGTGTTGAGATCGATGATGGTGGTCGTGTTATTGCACCTGAAGAAGGTCAATGTGCCTTCCAAACAACTAATCCTAAAATTTTCGCTGGTGGTGATATGGTCCGTGGTTCGGATCTTGTTGTGACTGCGGTATGGGAAGGTCGCCAAGCGGCAGAAGGGATTTTGGATTACTTAGCTGTTTAAAATAGCAAGGTATTTCATCTGTGTCTGAATTAAAAAATGATCGTTATCTGCGTGCTTTATTACGCCAGCCTGTTGATAAAACGCCAGTTTGGGTGATGCGTCAAGCAGGCCGTTATTTGCCAGAGTATCGTGAGGTGCGTGCAAAAGCAGGGGATTTCATGACTTTATGCAGCACACCAGAATTGGCTTGTGAAGTTACTTTGCAACCATTACGTCGTTATGATTTAGATGCGGCGATTATCTTTTCTGATATTTTGACCATTCCTGATGCAATGGGCTTAGGCTTGCATTTCGTTGCTGGCGAAGGGCCTAAATTTAAGCAAGTTATTCGATCAGCAACAGATATTGCTAAATTGGGCGTGCCGGAGATGGAAGATAATCTAGGTTATGTGATGGATGCGATCCGCCTCACACGTCGTGAAATTGATGGCAAAGTGCCTTTGATTGGTTTTAGTGGTAGCCCTTGGACTTTAGCATGCTATATGGTCGAAGGTGGTTCGAGTAAAGATTTCGCTAAGGTTAAGGGCATGATGTTCGATGCACCAGAACAGATGCATGCTTTATTGGATGTGTTGGCAAAATCTGTTATTGCCTATCTAAATGCCCAGATAGCGGCTGGTGCGCAATCGATTATGTTGTTCGATACTTGGGGTGGCGCATTAAGCCAAAGTAATTACCAACAGTTTTCATTAGCGTATATGCAGCAAATCGTCGAAGGCCTGATCCGAGAGAATGAAGGGCGAAAAGTGCCTATCACCTTATTCACTAAAGGTGGCGGCCAATGGTTAGAGATGATGGCTGACACGGGTGTTGATGGTGTTGGTTTAGATTGGACGACAGATATCACAGCGGCACGTCAACGTATCGGTGATAAAGTGACTTTACAAGGTAATATGGATCCTTGCGTGTTGTATGCTTCGCCTGATCGGGTTGAGCAAGAAGTCGCGAGTGTTTTAGCTGGTTTTGGTCAGGGGCAGACAGGCCATGTCTTTAATTTGGGCCATGGTATTCACCCAACCATTGCACCAGAAAATATGGCGCGCATAGTGGATTCGGTTCACCGTTTGAGTGAACCATACTACCAAAGCCAAAGTTAGTGCTTTTAGGCCAGAGAGATAAAATCTGGCGGGGGTTTAGTTTAGCCGTCGGGGGGAACATTGCTGTTCTCTTTAAGATCCATTTTCATTAAGTTGCTTTATCAGCAAGGTATGGAGGCTGATGCAGTGTTAGTGCCTCGGATGCTAATTGCTTTACCGCTGTCATGGCTACCCTCATCTTTTCTCTTAAAAAGCCAGATAGTAGAACGATTTAAACGAAGTCGACACTTGGCTTAACATTCCTTGCCGGTTTTTTGGGTTATTACTTAGCGTCATTGTTTGATTTAATGGGCCTTGAATTGATTACGGCTCAGTTAGAGCGCCTGACTTTGTTTAGTTACCCTTTGTTAGTTGCGCTTATCGGTGTGGTTTTCTTAAAAGAACAATTACGGTTTCGTCCTGCTCAATAAAATCTCGTACGATATCAACTTCAATATCATTTATTTGAGGTTCCGTAGTTGTCTGCGCAATGCTTGAAGAAACGGCAGTGATCAGTATTACTGAGTGCAACACATGTAATATATTTTTCATATAACTCTCTAATTATTTAAAAGGCTAACGCCGCGGTAATGGGCAGCTGGAACAGAGCGAAGCGGCGTGTAAGCTGTCCCAGTGAGCGGAGCGAACGAAATTAACCGCCTTGTTAGGGATAACTTGATAGATTTTCTGGGAAAACAACATTTTCATGCTGAGACCAACGAGAAAAATCCTTCACATTATCTGTTATCAAAAAAGAATTAGCATTCCAGGCACACATAAATATAAGGGCATCATTCTCTTGTTTTCTCGCAGATGATCCTCCTATACTCTCTGCATCCATACAGGCTATTTTTCAAGCCTTACTCCCCCTTCTTCATGGGAAGCAAATACAGCAATACATAGCTTTACATCCTTTTCGCTAAAGCGAGATGCTGAAGATTCGCTTATTAATTTATCAATATTTTCTTGCACCACATCATGAGTGCTTTTTTTCCAGCACCCTTTTTTCTTATAGATTTTATTTATACCAAACTTTGATTTAATGTCATTATGTACCTGATCCCCACAAACAATGGGGGAGAATTTTTCGTTATTTTCCTCTACGTGAGAAAAAACAGAATGACATATTCCGTTTATATCAGGTGCTTTGATTGTTCTGTAACCGACATTTGCTGTTATCTTTCCATTAAACCAAGTATTTGCTTCCACTACTGTCGCATGTGGGTAATAGTCAGTAGTTGAGCCAACACTAAACCCTCTGAATACACCCTTTGGCCCTTTCAAAAAAGTCTTACCTACTGGATAGTTACTAAGAACAGGTGTTTCAGAATGATGGTGAGCACCTAACCAAATATTCTCTCCATCCGAAAGCAGATAACCCAAATTATCTTTTACAAAACTTGGACTCCAATTCCAAGGATATAATGCATTAAAAGAAGCTGGATCATAATGACTAGCAACCAATCTATAATCTACTCCAAATTGAGGAGAGTCTCCGTTACCTCCAAGGTCTTGGAGGTCGTTTATTTGTTTACTTGACATTGACCCCTTCAAACCGGCTCCACCTAGTATTTCACAGTACCCAGCAAGTTTAAGTATTGGCCGAAACCAAACATTGTTATAATCCGATGTATCAGCTAACAAAATATCAACAGAAACTTTATCTGAATCTTTTGGTTTTAATGCGGCTGCATAGTAGATTTGATTGTGAGATGTATCGCAATACTCATCTCTAATTACCTTATCGTAGGCAGGCTTTTTATCTAAATAATGAAAATTCTTATCAAACTTTGCGCTAGCTTTATTATGAGAGACAACCATTTTTACCAGTTCATCTTTATCAACATATTTGTTCTTAAATAGATCTTCTTTTCTAGCACAAAGCTTTTTCTTCACTTTTCTAAGAGTCTGATTTCCTGTGCCAAGATAGTCATGATTACCTATTACAAAATACGTAGGGATACCATATTCATCCCTAACTCTTTTTAGCTCATTAAACACATCATTTAGTTCATCTTCGCAACCACTATTTGCTGCGTCACCCAAGTATAGTATTAAGTCAACATTTTCCTTTGTACTAAGCTCATCTAAAAAGTATGCAAGGATATTAGTCGAAAGATATTCTAACCCAGGCGGACGCAATGATACTGAAGCGACTTTATCTGCTCCAGGGCTTCTGAAGCTAAGTTTTTGATAGGTTTCTTTATCCGTTGTTTTTTGTGTGTCAGCTAACATACCAATTTTTAATGGGAACTTTGCTAAGCCTGCCCTTGGTGTTATGGGAACGCTTGAACACCCTGTAATTAATAAAACACATAGTATTAATAAACATCCGTAATATCTCATGAAGTCCCCTTGTCATTGTGTACTAGTTACAGGCCGAGTGCGGTTCGTTTGATGGATCAAGTTCGTGAAGTGCTTCGCTATCATCACTATGGCTATAAAGCAGAGCAGGCTTACATGGGTTGGATTAAGCGGTATATTAAATTTAATAAAACTCGTCACCCTGGCGATATGGGCAAGCGTGAGATTGACGCTTTTTTAACCCATTTAGCCGTGGATAGAAATGTGGCGGCAGCAACCCAAAAACAAGCATTAAATACGCTGGTGTTTCTTTATAAACAGGTATTGGATTTGCCTGTATCAGACAGTTTGTCTCCAGTTCGTGCGATGAAGCCGAAAAGGCTGCCGGTGGTCTTGTCTGTTGATGAAGCAAGGTTGTTATTGTCGCAAATGAAGGGCGTACATAAACTAATGGCACAGTTGATGTACGGTGGGGGATTAAGACTGATGGAGGTAGTAAGGCTGCGGGTTCAGGATATTGATTTTGGTCAGAATTTAATCGTTATTCGTTCTGGCAAGGGAGACAAAGACAGAACAACTTTGTTGCCACCCTCATTAATAACAGCATTAAAGGAACAATTAGCAAAGACCAAAGTGACTTATATGATTGATTTTGAAGCCGGTAAGGATAACGTTTATCTGCCGAATGCTTTAGCGATAAAATATCCTCATGCGCCTAAGTCATGGGAATGGCAGTACCTTTTTCCGGCAAAGAATTTAGCTATTGATCCACGTGATGGGCAGAGACGTCGCCATCATGTTAATGAATCAGGCTTGCAGAAGATGATAAAGCGAGCAAAAGGGCAAAGTGGTATTGATAAACGGATAACATCACATGTATTTCGTCATTCATTTGCGACCCATTTATTAGAGAAGGGCACTAATATTCGGGTGGTGCAAAAATTGTTGGGCCATGCGGATGTTAAAACAACGGAAATTTATACGCATGTATTAAAAAATAATTTGCAGCAGGTGGTGAGTCCACTTGAGCTATTGTGAGTTAAAGACGAACACGGCATTTTTAGCGTTATTTATGTGGTTCACGACAAGCCTTTTAATAAAACATACCCGCTTAAAACACCCAGCCTTAACCAGTCTGAAGTTGTTTTATTTTTCTTGCATATAAATAGCTGGAGCAGCTGATCAGTAGTAAGGTGGCTAGGCTTGATTTTGCTAGGCGTGGTCGTTGTAGTAGTGCCTTATCTGCTTGTTGTGTTAGTCGGGCTAGGACGTGAGCCCCGCCTAAGATCATGGCTCTTATTTCCCAGCCTAGGCGGCCATGTAGTTCTGGGGACACATAACTTAATTATCCAACTCAACCTTAGGTCCAGGTTTCTTTTTTCGTAAATTACGATTCAAATATCGCTCTGCTTTTTTTATAAATCCTTCGTCTCCTAATGGTCTTCCAGTACTTGAATGCTGGATAATATCGGCATCCTTCTCTGCGAGTGCCTGCTGCAAATAATCTCTCCAATCGCCGCATAGGTCTATTAATTTCTGGGCATCTACCATTCCAAAATGGTCTCGACCTTCACATCACTGGCTTACCAATTCTTGGGCCAGTTTACGGCTGTTAGCAAAAGCAGTTTTGCCGCTGCCAAGTACGGGCACCGATTCGATGGCAAACAGTGCTGAGGGGAGCAGCAAGGCGGGCATATCGGCTTGTATTAGTTGCTGGCGGATCTGGCTGATATCGTGTTCACCTTCGAGTAGTAGTACAACTTTTTCGCCTTTTTTGCTGTCGGCTAAGTTGATGGCGACTAAGGGTAGATCGGGGATTGAGATGGCATCTCGAACCCGTTGTTCGATATCACTAAGGCTGACCATTTCGTCGCCAAGTTTGGCAAAGCGTGAGTAGCGGTCAACGATGCTTAGGAAGCCATCTTCGTCGAGCTTGCCTTTGTCTCGGGTTTTGTACCAGCGGATCCCATCTTGTTCGAGGATGGCATCTTGCGTGTGTTGTTTGTTGTTGAGGTAGGCTTGCATAACTTGACCGCCACCAAAAAGGATCAGGCCAGCTTCATTGGTTTTTAGTGCGCATAGGTGTCGGGATCGACGATACGAAACATGGAGCCGGGCAAGGCCAGTCCCACAGTGCCAGGTTTGTTGCCGGTTTGCACTGCCCAGCTGCTAGTGCTGAGGTGATCGGGCAGGTTAACGCTGGCAACGGGCGATGTTTCAGTGCAGCCATAACCTTCATAGATGGGTTTGTGGAAGCGGCTTTCGAATTGGTTTCTTGTTTCTGGATTGAGTCTTTCTGCACCGGCCACCACCAATCTCAGCGAGTCAAACATCATCGGTACGACTTTGCGATTTCGACTGTAGATGCGTAGAAAGGTGGAGGTGGCACAGAGCATGGTCGCGCGATAGTTTGCCATTGATTTCGGCACATTAAAAACGGAGCTGGTTGATGATGAAGATTATCGAACACGGGAACAGGCGAAACAAAGCTTGTTTGAGTATATTGAAGTGTTTTACAATCGGCAACGAAGGCATTCTTATTTAGGCTATCTCAGCCCAAGTGACGATGAACAAGCTAATGACCTCTAGTTAATCAGTCCGTTATTTTGGGGGAACCTCAATTTTTGTTCTTTACCTTTTAGATCAGGTTAGGTTATCCTCACGGGTCATTTATAGATAGGACTCTACTCTGTTTAAGTACGCCGCTGATCGTCTGCCTGTTGCAATTATTCTTTTGTTTAGTGTGCTCGATTTTAGTTTGTATTTCCTAGTTGAGAACGTCTGGTTATTAGCGGCCTTCTGGTTCGTGATGGTCATACCTAAAGGTAAAATCTGTGCGTGGAACCACCATCATCAACACACATTGACGTTTAAACAAAAAGGGTTAAACCGAATACTAGAATTGTTCTATGCCTTGCATACCGGTATCACTACGAACCTCTGGATGCTACATCACGTCTTGGGGCACCATCAGAACTATATGGATCAAACGAAGGATGAGAGCCGCTGGCGACGTAAGTCTGGCAAAACGATGGGTGAAATTGAGTATACTTTGATCGTCGCCAGTACGGCCTACTTCCGTGGGTTTAAAGTGGGTGAGCATTTTCCGAAATTACAAAAGATATTCATATTTTATACGGTCATCACATTGTCTGTCGTGGCAGTGCTGGCCTATTTTAATCCATTAGCGACGTTGTTTTTGTTTATTCTGCCGATGATTACCGGTTTATTACTCACGGCCTGGGCCACATATGAGCATCATTCAGGTTTGAATACCGATAATGAGTTTGAGGCTTCTAGAAACAATTTGAATCGATTTTACAATATTACCACCGGTAATTTGGGCTACCATATTGCACACCACCATGAGTAAGGAGTGCATTGGTCGTTATTGCCCGAACTACACGAACAAATTAAAAATGAAATACCAGCGCATTTGATTAAAAATGCAGTGTTATAATTAAAGATACCATCTTAAAGAACAAGCCCTAGAATGGAACTTTCACGATTATTTTTCATAGTTCAGATCAAAAGCCTGTCCTGATTTTAAGACACCCTAAGCTATAACAAGTAGTTTTCTCATCACAGCACAAAATGCCACCTTTTTAGGCTTGCCATTTTGCTGCAACTGCTCATACAAGTCCTTCATGAATGAATTATGTTTAATTGCCACTATGGCGGGCATATACAAAGCCTTTCTAAGACGAGGGTTACCTATTTTAGAAAAGCGTGACGCGTTAATACTCGAACCAGCTTGTTCTATTCTCGGGTTCAAGCCTGCAAAAGAAGTGACTTGCTTCGCATTATCAAACAAAGCAATATCACCTAAATAAGCCAGAATAGTCCAAACTGTTTTATTACCCACAGCATTAATTGTATTGAGTAACGCGACCTGTTGTTTTTATTCTGGTGACGGCTCTACTATCTCAGACAATGTTGCTTCAACAAAAGCCAATTGCTTTTGTTGAAGCCTTATCCTGACTCGCCGGTAAACGATTATTTTCTTGACTGAGCGATTTATTTAACTGCTCTCAACGCGTGACTAAATGTTGCAGCCTTGCAAAAGCCCAAGGCTTCGGTTTGAATAATTGGGCTGCCCACGAACTCTGTTCGATAAGGTGTTGGCAAAACAATGCAATCGTCTTAGCATCGACTTTATCTGTTTTATTGCGTGTCATTGCAAGTTTAGCAAAGGTATGGGTTTTAATGGGGTTAGTAACAATGATATTTTGGTCTTTCTCGTGTAAATACTTTGCCAGCAGTACACCGTCAATGCCAGTGGCTTCCATACAAAACAAAGCTGATTCATGGAATTATTTTAATCATTTGGATAAGGCTTTAAACCCTGTTAAATCATTAGAAAACTGTTGATGACATATTTCATTATTAGCCAAGCTGACACAATCAAATGTTGCCTTAGAAATATCAATTCCAATACTTAACATCACTTGCTCCAAAAATCACGTTATCATTCGTGGCGCTACAAGGAACGATGCGATAGCGAGTAAGTCGTGTGAGCCGCCAGAAGGCATTGGTCATGACAGCCTCACTCCGTCCGTCGCTTGAGAGCCGATGCGTAGTGAGGTGACGGGGAGGTTTGGTGATCATGGTCGTCGTCGCACGGAGTGGCATTAAACCAGGGATGGATTAATTCTTTATCGAGTACGACGACATGCTGGATTTTACCGGATATATTAAAGAGGCGTATTGCCTGCCTAGGCGTATCCCAATGACCAAGACAAGAAAACCCTACAAAACCTATACCCGGGAATTCAAACTCGAAGCATTGCGGATGATGGAAGGCTCAGATAAACGATCCTCTGAGATTGCAACTGAGTTAGGTATACGCAGAAATCAACGCTATAAAGTGGAAAGAACAACTTACAGACAAAGGTGGGCAAGCCTTTCTAGTAAAGCGTGGTCGGCCTAAACAAGAACAGAAAAACGAGTTATGCACTTTACGCCAAGATAATCAGCGGCTAAAGGAGGAAGTTGAGATCTTAAAAAAGGCCGCCGTGTATTTTGCCAAAGAACTCAAGTGAAGTACGCCTTTATTAAAAAGTCATCGCCTACGTCATGCCCTGTCATTGTTGTGTAGCACGATGGAAGTACCCACCAGTGGTTATTACGATTGGCTGCGAGAACACCTTCATATTTAACTGGCTCAAGTTCGTGGGGATGCCCTCAGGCTCTGACCCCTTTTAAAATGATTTTAGCTTTGCGCTTATTTTATGGAAGAATTTGTGTTTTTTGCTAGCGGCTTCGCTGGCTAGGAAGTTTACTTGGATAGCATTCCGTGACCCTTCAAATGAAGGATAACCATGCCAGCAATTATCAGTGACTTTAAAGGCGATCATACAGCCGGCTGTTGGGTTAACTTCTTCGGCGATATCATCCATATTATCACTATTGAGAATGCGTAATTTACCCGTTTTGGCTGGCCAGCCATCATTAAAATAAATCAGGATGGTGATGATTTTGGTTTTTGAGTCGGTATGAACACGGCCATCTTTACTGCGAGAGAAACCGCGGTAAGTTAGCATGATAGGCGATGCCATTACGTCGACATCAAACTTTTCAGATAAGGCTTGGCGGAAGTCTGCCGAGTCGAGTGATTGATGGAGGACATCATAGTTATCGCTAAGATCGAGATCTTCTTTATTGAAGCTGCCGCCACGGGTGATATCTGGAAACTCTTGGACAAGTTGAGGGAGTTTTTCATCAAGTATCGATTGCATTACGATGATGTAAGGAAAAGGTGCGGTTTTTAGTAGTGCTTTGTTGATTAAGTCGACATTTAGCATAGCATTTTGATGTTGTATTGGTCTGTTTATAGCATCAGTTTACGCTTTTCTACATTGGCTGGCATTATTTTTTTGTTGTTCTGGCTTCTTTAAGAAGTTGGTTGGCGAAGCGTCTGACTTGCAGATCATATAAGGCAAGTTGGCCACCTGTTCTAATGGCGGTGGAGGCCAGGCTGCCAATAACTATTAATAAGACGACGACAATGCCCCACGCTAGAAAGTAGGTGACTTTAAGTGGCGCAGCTGATCGGCCTGGCTGTAATGTTGTGTTGGTTTCAGGCTTAAGCTGTTTGGGTATTGTTTTACCTACGGTCATAGCGGCGAGGACAGCATCGAGGTTAGAACCATGTTCTATGGCGTCGGCAAAACGTTCTATGCGTTGTGGCTCTTCGTAGAGATGCCAAGCTTCTAAAATGACTTTGATGCCGATATAAAGGCCGACTAGTAGGACAACTAGACCGAGGGATCTGACAATGATGGAGAGGATGTCTGTGGTGTTTGTGTTGTCCATTGTTAACCCTAATGTACGGCGCTAGGCTGATAATAGGTTCACCTTAACATGAATGTTTATATGAATAAAAAAAGGGCAGTTCATATAAGAACTGCCCTTTTTTTGGTTTAAAATGTAAGACGTTTGATTATCTATCTGTGAACTCTGGATAGGCTTCCATACCGCATTCACTTAAATCAACACCGGCGTACTCTTCTAATTCTGAGACGCGGATACCCATGACCATTTTTAAGACGGCCCAGACGATAAAGCTTGTCACGAACACCCATACGAAAATGGTTGCTGCGCCTACTAATTGACCCGTGAAGCTGGCATCGCTGTTGGTTAATGGCACGGCTAATAAGCCCCATAAGCCAACTACACCATGAACCGAGATAGCACCCACTGGATCATCAAGTTTGAATTTATCCATCATGATGATTGATATGACGACTATGACACCGCCGACACCACCGATTAATGTTGCATAGAGTGGCGTGGGTGTATCTGGACCTGCTGTAATAGCAACAAGGCCTGCTAAAGCACCATTTAAAATCATGGTTAAATCGGCTTTACCGAATAAGGCTTTTGCTATGATGATGGAAGCAATGACGCCACCTGCAGCAGCTGCATTGGTATTTAAGAAAACCATTGCAACGGCATTGGCGCTGGCCATATCACCTAGTTTAAGTACTGAACCACCGTTGAAACCGAACCAACCCATCCATAAGATGAATGTGCCTAGTGTGGCTAAAGGTAAGTTAGCACCTAGGATGGGTTTTACTTCGCCGTTAGCGCCGTATTTGCCTTTACGTGCACCTAATAAGATAACACCTGCAAGCGCTGCGGCTGCACCGGCCATGTGGACGATACCTGAGCCAGCAAAATCAAGAAAACCAAAGTCATCACCTAAAGAATATAGGCCAAAGACTGCGCTACCACCCCATGTCCAAGATCCTTCCATTGGGTAGATGAATGCGGTCATAACGATAGCAAAAAAAGCAAAAGCGCTGAGCTTCATTCTTTCAGCTACGGCACCGGATACGATTGACATCGCAGTTGCTACGAAGACAACTTGGAAGAAGAAATCGGATGCAGTGGAGTAGACCGAGCCACCTTCAAATCCGGCTTCTGCTGATGCGGCTAAGGCATCTTCAATTAGCGTGTCACCACCGGCGATACCATCTAAGAATAGTCCACCGCCGTACATGATGTCATAACCAACGACTAAGTAAGCCGTACATGAAATGGCAAAAAGCATGACATTTTTGGTTAAAATTTCTGTTGTATTTTTTGCGCGAACAAGGCCAGCTTCTAACATGGCAAAGCCTGCTGCCATCCACATTACTAAGGCACCACACACTAGAAAATAGAATGTGTCTATCGCATACTGGAGTTGGAAAATTTGGTCTTCCAAGGGGGTTGCTCCTTTAAATTAGATTGCTTCTGATCCAGTTTCGCCTGTGCGAATTCGAATCACTTGCTCAAGGGGGTAAACGAAAATCTTGCCGTCACCGATTTTGCCTGTGTTAGCGCCTTTTATCATTGCTTCGATGACTTGTTCTACGACATCATCATCGACTGCCGTTTCAAGCTTGAGTTTAGGTAAAAAATCGACGACATATTCTGCGCCGCGATAAAGCTCTGTATGCCCTTTTTGACGACCGAAACCATTAACTTCAGACACGGTTAAACCTTGTACACCTATTTCTGATAAGGCCTCACGGACATCATCCAACTTGAAGGGCTTTATTATTGCTACAACTTGCTTCATAAGTGTTTCCTTACGTTGTTACCAGGCTGCCTTACCCTTATGTAAAGGCAGTCTGGTTATTGTTGATAAAGATTTTGAGACGGTGAAAATTAGGCGCCTTCTAATGAAGCTTAAAACTCTAATTTAATTATAGAGATTTAGAGATAGTCAGTACGAACCTGCTGTCAGCTCCTGTTGTTGAGCCGTTATTCTCTGTAGCATCCTTACCTTCTTTGAGTGTTTCGTAATAAGTGACATCCCAATTGAAACCAGCGAAGTCTTTAGAAACACCAACGCCAAAGTCCTGAAGTGGGTTATCGATGTTGTTAGGTTGTGAACCAAATACTTCATCGACGTCATCGAAATCATAAAAAGCGTAACCTGCATGTAAGTGCGCACCCATTGGCAGTTCATGGTTGAAAGTAATTAAATAGTGAGTAGCTTGTTCGTCAGAACCACCAAAGTCTTCTGTATGAGAAACTTTTATACCGAAGTGACTGTAGCTTAGTGCTGCATAATATTCATTCCAGTCGAGACTTTCAGTACCCGGGTAGAAGTAGCGCATTGCACCAACATCATAGCCAATACCTGTATCGCCGATTTCATTAGCATAACCAAAGGTCCCATCAATTTCAATATGTGCGTTGTTACCATCAGCATCTTCAAGATCTACGTTTGACGCCCATACACCCGCGTAGAAGCCACTAGCATGATTAACATCGAAACTACCGGAAATAGCTGCTTCGTTATCAGTTTGGGAAGCACCACGCCACATGTAGTCCGTTGACAATGCGACACTAGCGCTAGTGTTAAATTGACCATCAGCACTTTCCCAAGCCATTGCTGGTGCTGCTGTTAATACGCTGGCTGCTAGGTATAGCGCTGAGAGTTGTTTGATTTTCATGTTTCCGGTCTCCATGTAGTATTTAGAGTAAAAATGTTTGACTGCATTATTAAGGTAGTAAACTAACTAATGATATTCAGCAGATTGTTAGGATTGCAATTGTCTTTAAGTAGTGCAGTTAAAAGACAATATACGGATATCCTAACCAAAATTAGTAGTATAGGCTAGTTTTTAAGGCTTCAGATTGGATAATATGTCTGTTTCCCCCCACCTTTTTGAGAGTTTTGTATGATTTATCCAACAATCGATCCGGTCGCTTTGTCTTTAGGGCCACTCCAGGTACATTGGTACGGGCTGATGTATTTGTTTGGTTTTGCTGGTTCTTGGTGGTTGGGCCGTATTCGGGCAACAGGCTATGGCTGGACAGCGGAAGAGGTTGAAGATCTTTTGTTTTATGGTGCCATTGGGGTCATTGTCGGCGGCCGTGTTGGTTACGCCCTATTTTATGACTTCCCTGCGTTGGTTGATAATCCGCTCAATTTATTTAAGGTTTGGCAAGGTGGGATGTCATTCCATGGTGGACTATTAGGTGTGTTGACGGCTTTCGCTTTTTTCTCACACAAGACAGGAAAAGCCTATTTCGCCATCAGTGATTTTATAGCGCCGATGGTGCCGATTGGTTTGTTCTTTGGCCGGGTAGGTAATTTTATTAATGGCGAATTGTGGGGCAAGGTGAGTGATGTGCCGTGGGCGATGGTATTTCCGAACGGCGGGCCATTGGCGAGACACCCTTCACAAATGTATGAAGCGATTTTGGAAGGGCTGTTACTTTTCATTATTCTGTGGTGGTATTCAGCAAAGCCTAAACCCGTTGGGGCGGTGTCCGGTTTATTCTTACTAGGTTACGGGACATTCCGGTTTTTGGTTGAGTTCGTGCGTATTCCTGATCAGCAATATGGCTATCTACTATTAGACTGGATCACGATGGGCCAGATTTTGTCGTTGCCAATGATTGTTATGGGGCTATTTTTTACGGCGCGGGCTTATCAAAAAGCAAGTTAGACCTTCGTTAAGTAAGATAACAACCCATGTCAGTACAGCAATGGTAATGGCCATTAATACAGGGAGAGAATCATGAGTCTTTGGCTCGGCCGGAGAGAGTATGCCGTTCGGTACTAAAGCGATCAATAACGCATCAATGGTCGAATTGAGAATTTCGACAAGCAGAACCAACATATGGCTGATAATCATGGCGACTTGTTCTATCGCCGTGATGTCGAGAAAAAGCTCACGATAGTTAAAACGAGGAAAGCGAAAAATTCTTGTTTGAATGCGGCTTCGTTAGCGAGCGCTGCTTTAAGTCTCTGCCAAGAATATTGGCTGGCATAAACGAGTCGTATTAAGCCAGTGTTCATTTCCATTTATGGTGTCGTCAGTTTGCTGATGCAGTAGGCGATAGCATGCTTTTTTGCTAAAAATCTTGTTATGTCAGCATCTTGCTTAAGTTCGCTTTTTTAACTAATAAAGATGTTATCTCGTGTTAAAATTAGTGATTAATTGGTGATAGACACTATTAGGTCTAAGAATATGGGTTATCAAGATCATTACGATGTCATTATCGTTGGCGGCGGTCATGCGGGTACAGAGGCGGCTTTGGCATCGGCACGCCAAGGGGTTAAAACGTTATTACTGACGCAGAATATTGAAACCTTGGGCCAAATGAGTTGTAACCCCGCTATTGGTGGTATTGGTAAAGGTCATTTAGTCAAAGAGATCGATGCCTTGGGTGGTGTTATGGCTCAGGCCGCTGATCGTGGTGGTATTCAGTTTCGGATTTTGAATGGGAGTAAAGGACCAGCCGTTAGGGCAACTCGAGCACAAGCGGATCGGGTTCGTTATAAGGCTGCCGTGCGTGAGGCATTAGAATCACAAGAAAATCTCTATTTATTTCAGCAAACGGTTGAAGACTTGATGGTTGAAAACGATCGGGTTGTTGGGGTCGTGACGCAAATTGGTTTGAGATTCTCTGCGAAAGCCGTTGTGATAACAGTCGGGACTTTCTTGGGTGGTTTGATTCATATTGGCATGAAACACCATGGCGGTGGACGTGCAGGTGATCCGGCCTCAATTGGTTTGGCAGAGCGGCTACGGGCATTACCGTTTCGTGTCGATCGTTTAAAAACGGGAACACCACCTCGCATTGCGACACAAAGTATTGATTATTCGCAGTTGATTGAGCAGCCGGGTGATACACCGACGCCAGTGTTTTCGTTCTTAGGTGATGTTTCGCATCATCCTGAACAAATTTCCTGTCATATTACTCATACTAATGAAGCGACCCATGATGTGATTCGGGCCAACCTAGATCGGTCCCCCATGTATGGCGGTGAGATTGAAGGTATTGGCCCACGTTATTGTCCCTCTATAGAAGATAAGGTGGTACGTTTTGCAGAACGTACCTCTCATCAGATTTTCCTTGAACCGGAAGGGTTAAATTGTGGTGAGGTTTATCCTAATGGGATATCGACTAGTTTGCCGTTTGATGTGCAATACGAGATTCTACGGTCAATGAGGGGACTGGAAAAGGCCCATATTACACGGCCGGGTTATGCTATTGAGTATGATTATTTTGATCCCCGTGATTTGCGGCCTTGGCTAGAAACCAAACATATGACCGGCTTGTTCTTTGCGGGTCAGATTAACGGTACGACCGGTTATGAAGAAGCGGCGGCACAAGGTTTGATCGCAGGCTTGAATGCCGGCCTGCAAGTACGTGGAAAGACGCAATGGTCGCCGCGACGTGATGAAGCTTATATTGGCGTGATGATTGATGACTTGGTGACATCAGGAACACAGGAGCCTTATCGGATGTTTACCAGCCGGGCTGAATACCGTTTATTATTGCGTGAAGATAATGCTGATTTAAGGTTGACGCCAACGGGTCGTGAACTCGGTTTGGTGAATGATCATCGGTGGGCGATATTTAACCAGAAACAAGATGCTGTGACGGCAGAAACTGCCAGGCTAGAGGCGGTGATATTTAGTCCAGAGAAAACGGATCAAATTGTCGCTGAGTCGGTGTTGGGTGAGCCTTTGAAGAAGGCAAGTACAGCGATGGATTTATTACGCCGGCCGAGTGTTGATTATGCCGGTTTATTGACTTTATTAGGTGAAGATCAGGCTGTTGATGATGTGGTGGCTGAACAGGTTGTGATCCGAACTAAATATGCGGGTTATATTAATCGGCAGAAAAATGAAATTGATCGCTTACAGCGTCATGAGACAACGGTACTACCCGATGAAATGAACTACGATAATGTCCGAGGTTTGTCGAATGAGGTTCGCGAGAAACTGATGAATGCGAGACCTAATAGTTTGGGGCAAGCATCTCGGATATCTGGTGTAACACCGGCAGCCGTTTCACTGCTATTAGTGCATTTAAAGCGTGAGCATCATGATGATAAAAATCAAAGTGAAGCTAGTTAATGGTGTCATCATTGCTGCAACAGATACAGCAAGGTTGTGATGGTTTAGCACTGGCATTGTCTGAGCAGCAGCAGCAGCAATTGCTGGATTATGTTGTGCTATTGGGCAAGTGGAATAAGGTTTATAACTTAACATCAGTGCGTGACATTGATGAGATGGTCAGCCGACACTTGCTAGATAGTTTATCTATCTTGCCTTACCTCTCTGGTGAGAGCTTATTAGATGTTGGGTCTGGCGGTGGTTTACCGGGTATTCCCCTTTCGATTGCGCGACCGGACTTGGCGGTGACGTTATTAGATAGTAACTCTAAAAAGACACGCTTCTTGCAGCAAGTAAAAGCCGAACTGGGATTGGACAATGTGACGGTGGTGGATGCGCGTATTGAGCAGGCTGATTTGCCGCAGTTTGAGATGGTCACTGCGCGTGCCTTTTCGACGATTGGCGATATTATTGATTTAACCGGTGGACACTGCCATGATGCGGGCAAGTTGCTGCTGATGAAAGGGGTCTATCCCACGTCTGAATTAGATGCGTTAGGGGATGATTTTTCACTGTGCTCGGTTCATGTCTTAGATGTGCCGGGTTCAGATGGGCAGCGGCATTTGGTTGAGCTGGTAAAAGGCTAGGGACTATTGTCGATGAAAGATCAACAGGCCCTAGCGTGATTGTCAAAACAGAAGGTTGTTTGAATGGGTAATGTTTTTGCCGTAACAAATCAAAAAGGCGGGGTCGGGAAGACGACGACAACCGTTAATTTGGCAGCATCTTTGGCTGAAAATGCGAAAAAAATATTACTGATCGACTTGGATCCGCAGGGCAATGCGACGACGGGTTGTGGTGTTGATAAAGCGGTTCTTGAAAAAAGTAGTTATGACATGCTGATGGGTGAAGCCAGTGCGACTGAGGTGATCGTGAAACGCGATGACTTTTCCTTTGATGTGATTCCAGCTAATGCCGATTTGACCGCAGCTGAAATTGAGTTGATTGATAAGGAACAGCGTGAGCATCGTTTAAGACTGGCATTGGAGCCTATCCGGGCGGGTTACGACTACATTTTGATCGATTGCCCACCCTCTTTGAGCATGCTGACTTTGAATGCCTTGGTGGCATCGAAGGGCGTTATCATTCCCATTCAGTGTGAATATTATGCTTTAGAAGGCTTGTCTTCATTATTGAAAACGGTTGAGCGGGTTAAACAACGGGCAAACTCAACGTTAGAAGTGACTGGTTTAGTTAGAACGATGTTTGATGCCAGAAATAATTTGGCGAATCAGGTGTCTCGGCAGCTGATTAATCACTTTGATAAACAGGTCTTTCATTCGATTATTCCAAGAAATGTCAGGTTGGCGGAAGCGCCGAGTCACGGCATTCCCGTGGTAGGCTATGATCGTTTGTCACGCGGTTCGATTGCTTATATGGCATTGGCCGGCGAATTCATGCGACGAGAAAAAAGTTAAGGCTTCGAGTCTAGGTAGGTAATGATGGCGACTAAAAAAAGAGGGCTGGGAAGAGGGCTGGATGCTTTGTTGGCAGATGTAGGCCATCAAGAGGGCAGCATTAGCGATAGCTTGCAATATTTCCCGCTTGATAAAATTAAGCCAGGTAAATATCAACCTCGGGTTGATATGTCAGAAGAATCCCTAGATGAGTTAGCTGACTCTATTCGGGCACAAGGTTTGGTGCAGCCGATTGTCGTTCGGCCAACTGAAGATGGCCACTATGAAATTATTGCTGGCGAGCGTCGCTGGCGGGCATCTAAATTAGCGGGGTTGGAGGCCATTCCTGCGCTAGTGCGGGATGTGCCAGATCGTAATGCTATTGCAATGGCATTAATTGAAAATATTCAACGTGAAAATTTAAATCCAATGGAGGAAGCGAATGCCCTTCACCGCTTGCGTGAAGAGTTTTCAATGACCCATCAAGAAGCCGCTGAGGCCGTGGGTCGATCAAGGGCAGCAGTCTCAAACTTATTGCGCCTGCGGAATTTAAATGAAGACGTGAAACGATTGGTTGAGAATTGTGATTTAGAGATGGGTCATGCCCGTGCTTTATTACCAGTAGAGGCCGAATTGCAGTCTGAAATAGCCAGAGGGATTGTTGAGCGCGGTTTGTCGGTTCGTGAAACAGAACAGTTGATTCGTCGGATGTTAAGACCAGAAAAAGAAAAGCCGCAATATGCAAGTTCTTTGCTGGCTGAGCTAGAAAAAATAGAGCAATTGATTAGCGAGAAGTTGGATCACCGTTTTTCGGTTAAACATACAGCCAGTGGTAAAGGTAAACTGGTTATTGATTATTCGGATGTGGCAGATCTGAAAAAGATAGTGAAAAAAATAAAGTAAATCAACTATTTTGATTGCCGCGTAACCGCTAGCTCTATATAATACCGGGCTTTATCAAGGTAAGAACAAAAAACCAGTGAAGTCGGTCGATGGTCTAGTCAGAGCTGAACCCGTCAATCAGCTGCTGAAATGGCAGAGTGTCGTGCTGGTAATAACAGTTTTAATCGTTTTTGTTTGGCAGGGGAAAGGCGCAAGCATCGCTTATCTTTACGGTGGCGGTATTGCAGTTGGAAATACCTTATTACAAAGATGGCATTTGTTGGTAGCAGCTAAAACTGCAAAAGCAGATGCAGGTATGAATTTAGGCAGGGCATATCGCTGTGTTGCAGAACGTTGGGTACTAACCATCGTGATGTTTGCTATCGGTTTTTCGGTTTTTATACCGGCCGAGATGTTGTTGGCAGGCTTTGTTGTGGCACAAGTTGTTGTGTTATTTGGACATTATAATCGGGCTTAAGACCAAAATGGCAAGTGAATCATCGATTACCACCTCAGGTTATATCAAGCATCATCTGCAGAACCTTACATTTGGTGAAAAACAGATAGAAACAGCAGCAGGCACTTGGGAATCAACCGGTCAAATGGGGTTCGCAACGACTTCACAAGAAGCCGCTCAAATGGGCTTCTGGGCGATCAATGTCGACACGATGTTGATGTCAGTGATTCTTGGTGTCGCGATGATGTGGTTTTTCCGTAGTGTTGCGAAAACAATCTCAACGGGTGTCCCGACTTCTGTACAGAATTTCGCTGAAATGATTATCGAATTTATCAATGATACGGTTCGTGGTTCGTTCAGTGGTGGCAAAAATGATTTAGTTGCGCCGTTGGCGTTAACGATTTTCGTTTGGGTCTTTTTGATGAACTTAATGGATTTAATTCCAGTAGACATCTTGCCATTAGCTGTTGCGCAGGGTGCGGCCTTATTTGGCGTTGATCCTCATCATGTTTTCTTTAAAATTGTTCCAAGTACTGATCCTAATGCCACTATGGGCATGGCATTGGTCGTCTTTTCTTTAATGCTGTATTACAGCTTCAAAATTAAAGGCGCGGGCGGTTTTGTTGGTGAATTGGCGTTTGAACCTTTCGGCAAAATGGCCTTACCAGTCAACCTTGTATTAGAGACAGTTACTTTATTAGCCAAACCCTTTTCATTGGGTTTACGGTTGTTCGGAAATATGTATGCGGGTGAGATGGTCTTTATCTTGATTGCTACTATGTATGGCGCTGGGCTGATGTTAGGTTCTGTGGCAGGTTTACTGCAAGTGGCTTGGGCAATTTTCCACATTTTGATTATTACGTTGCAAGCTTTTATCTTTATGGTATTGACCGTTGTTTATATAGATATGGCTCACCAACATCATTAAGTTTTAATAGGTTTTACTTTTAATTTTTCAGTATTAGACATTTGTTAGGAGAAAAAAATGGATATGGGTTTAGTTTATGTTGCAGGTGCGATAATGGCTGGTTTAGGTGCGTTGGGTGCTGCGATTGGTGTTGGTCTATTAGGTGGCCGCTTCTTAGAAGCCGCTGCACGCCAACCTGAATTAGTACCAATGTTACGTACAAACTTCTTCTTGGTTGCGGGTCTTGTTGACGCGGTGCCAATGATTGCTGTCGGTTTGTCTATGTATGTTTTATTTGCAGTTGTTTAAAGGTTATTGCGATAAATAAAGAGGTATTAGCATGAATATGAATGCAACCTTGATTGGTCAAGCATTTGCTTTCGCGATTTTCATTGCTTTTTGCATGAAGTACGTGTGGCCGCCAATTATGCAGGCGCTCGAAGAACGGACTAAAAAAATTGCAGAAGGTTTGGCAGCTGCGGAACGTGGCCGCCATGAACAAGAATTAGCTGAGAAACGTGCACAACAAGTTATCCATGAAGCGAAAGAGCAAGCGAATGACATTATTTCGCAAGCCCAACGTCGTGGTAATAACATTGTGGATGAGTCAAAAGAATCTGCTCGCGTTGAAGGAGAACGTATTTTGACAACGGCACAAGCTGAAATTGAACAAGAAGCGAATCGTGCGAAAGATGAACTTCGTGGTCAAGTCGGCTCGATTGCATTAGCAGGTGCTGCGAAGATTCTTAACCGTGAGATTGATGATAAGGCTCATACTGATTTGTTAGAAGAATTGGTAAGCCGGATCTAAGTGGAATAAGGGAAAAGACGAATGGCTGAAGCAATCACAATCGCTCGACCTTATGCCAATGCGGTATTTAGCATTGCGAATGAAAAAGGTGAGTTGAAAGCTTGGGCTGAATTGTTGGCCGTGTTATCACAGTGTGTCGAAGATGATGATATTGCCCGCATGATTGCTAGCCCATCAGTAACTGGTGAGCAAGTAATAGCATTGTTGGCAAATGTCACTGGCGAGACAGTGAGTGATGAGGCACGTCATTTTCTGATGTTGTTATCAGAAAATAACCGTTTGTCACTGTTAAGCGATATCGCCGTGATTTATGAAGAATTACGGGCGGAAGCTGAACAAGTGATGACAGCTGATGTAAGTGCAGCGAAAGCATTGACACCAGAGCAAGAAGCCAATATTTCAGCGGCGTTGAAAAAACGTACAGGCAGAGATGTCACATTAAACGTTGAGGTTGATGACAGTTTATTAGGTGGCGCGATTATTCGTGCAGGCGACCTAATTATTGATGGATCAGCCTTGGGCAAATTGAACAGACTGGCCAACGTTATTAACTAACGGCCCGTATAGAGGAATTAAGATGCAACTCAATTCAGCAGAAATCAGTGACCTCATTAAAAAGCGCATTGAAAGCTTTGATGGGGCAACTGAAGCACGTACCGAAGGTACTGTTGTTGGTGTAACAGATGGTATTGTCCGTATCCACGGACTAGCCGATGTTATGGCTGGGGAAATGTTAGAGTTTCCTGGCAATACTCATGGTATGGCACTTAACTTAGAGCGCGACTCAGTCGGTGCTGTTGTTTTAGGTGCTTATCAACACATCACGGAAGGCGACAGTGTTAAATGTACTGGGCGTATTTTAGAAGTGCCGGTTGGTGAAAGCCTATTGGGTCGTGTTGTTAACTCATTAGGTAACCCAATCGACGGTAAAGGTGAAATCACTAGTGAAGCAACATCTCCGATTGAGAAAGTTGCGCCAGGTGTTATTTCTCGTCAATCAGTTGATCAACCACTTCAATTAGGTTTGAAATCAGTCGATGCGATGATTCCTATTGGCCGTGGTCAACGTGAGTTGATTATCGGTGATCGTCAAACAGGTAAAACAGCGATTGCAATTGATGCGATTATCAATCAGAAAGATTCCGGTGTTAAATGTATCTATGTTGCGATTGGTCAAAAAGCATCTTCGATTGCTAACGTCGTTCGTAAATTAGAAGAACATGGTGCATTAGCGCACACGACTATCGTGGCAGCGGCAGCATCTGATGCAGCGGCATTACAATTCATTGCACCCTATGCAGGTTGTTCGATGGGTGAGTATTACCGTGATAAAGGTGAAGATGCCTTAATCATTTATGATGATTTGACGAAACAAGCTTGGGCTTACCGCCAAATGTCATTGTTATTACGTCGTCCACCGGGTCGTGAAGCTTATCCTGGTGATGTTTTCTACATTCACTCTCGTTTATTAGAGCGTGCATCACGTGTTAGTGCTGACTATGTAGAGAAGAAAACGAATGGTCAAGTGACTGGCAAAACAGGTTCTTTGACGGCATTGCCGATTATCGAAACCCAAGCTGGTGACGTATCAGCATTCGTACCGACTAACGTGATTTCGATTACCGATGGTCAGATTTTCTTAGAAACAGATTTATTCAACTCGGGTATCCGTCCTGCGATTAACGCTGGTTTATCAGTATCACGTGTTGGTGGTGCTGCTCAGACTAAGATTATTAAGAAATTAGGTGGTAGTACACGCCTTGATTTAGCGCAATATCGTGAGTTAGCAGCATTTGCTCAGTTCGCTTCGGATCTTGATGAAGCAACACGTAGTCAAATCGAACGTGGCCAGCGTGTCACGGAATTAATGAAGCAGCTGCAATATCAACCGTTATCAATTGCCGAAATGTCAGTATCTTTATTTGCTGCTAACGAAGGCTTTATTGATGATGTTGAAGTCGAGAAAGTCGGCTCTTTTGAAGCGTCTTTACAGTCTTACATGAAGTCTAACGAATCAGACTTAATGGCGAAGATTAATGAAACGGGTGGCTTTGGTGATGATATTTCTGGCGGACTGCGTTCAGCGATTGAAAGCTTCAAAAAAACCGGCAGCTGGTAATCGGAGCATAAGCCATGGCTAGCGGTAAAGAGATACGGACTCAGATAGGCAGCATCAAAAACACGCAGAAGATTACGCGTGCGATGGAGATGGTGGCGGCAAGTAAGATGCGTAAAGCACAAGAGCGAATGGCAGCAACGCGTCCTTATTCGGACAAAATTCATAATGTGATTCAGCATTTGGCTTTTGCTCATCCAGAATATAAGCACACCTATTTACAAGATAGGGAAGAGAAAACACGGGTGGGCTACATTGTCGTGTCTTCAGATCGTGGTTTATGTGGTGGTTTGAACAATAATTTATTTAGAACGCTGCTGAAAGACATTAGAATCAAAGTAGATAGAGACATTGAGGTTGATGTCTGCGCTATTGGTAAGAAAGCGAGCAATTTTTTTAGCCGTTTACCCGTGACATTGACAGCGCAAGTGACTCAACTAGGCGAAACGCCGAGTGCTGAGGAGTTGATTGGTAGTATCAAAGTGATGCTCGATAATTATGAGTCAGGTCATCTTGACAGCTTGTACCTGGTATTTAATGAGTTTGTAAATACGATGACACAAGAAAATAAAATCATGCAGTTGTTACCGAATAAGCCTGAAGGACCAGATAAAGAATTGAAACATCATTGGGATTATATTTATGAGCCCGATGCGAAGGAAGTGCTAGATACCTTATTGGTTCGTTATGTTGAGTCTTTGGTTTATCAAGGTGTGGTTGAAAATGCCGCGTGTGAACAAGCCTCACGAATGGTTGCGATGAAAAGTGCATCAGACAATGCCGGTGATCTTATTGATGACTTGCAATTGGTGTATAACAAGGCGCGCCAAGCTGCTATTACACAAGAAATATCTGAAATTGTTGCTGGCGCCGCGGCGGTATAAAGCAAATAACACGGGCTTTTAAAAGTCCAAATGTATTGAAAGAGGAAGCGAGATGAGCTCTGGAAAGATTGTACAAATTATCGGTGCGGTAGTTGATGTGGAATTCCCACGTGACAGCATACCTAAAGTTTACGATGCCTTAATGGTTGAAGAAGCAGGCCTAACGCTTGAAGTTCAACAACAATTAGGTGATGGCGTTGTTCGAGCGATTGCGATGGGTGTTACCGATGGTCTTAAACGTGATTTAGAAGTGTCTAACACAGGTGAGACAATTCAAGTCCCTGTTGGCCAGAAAACATTAGGTCGTATTATGGACGTACTGGGTAACCCTATTGATGAGAAGGGTGATATTGGCGAAGAAGTTAAATGGGGTATTCACCGTACCGCACCGGAATTTGATGAGTTAGCTGCAAGTGACGAATTACTCGAAACAGGTATCAAAGTTATCGATTTAGTTTGCCCATTCGCCAAGGGTGGTAAAGTTGGTTTATTTGGTGGTGCCGGTGTTGGTAAAACCGTTAATATGATGGAGCTTATCCGTAACATCGCGATTGAACACAGTGGTTTCTCTGTGTTTGCCGGTGTTGGTGAGCGTACTCGTGAAGGTAATGATTTCTACCACGAAATGACAGATTCAAATGTTATCGATAAGGTATCGTTGGTTTACGGACAAATGAATGAGCCACCGGGTAACCGTTTACGTGTTGCGTTAACAGGGTTAACGATGGCCGAATACTTCCGTGATGAAGGTCGTGACGTTTTATTCTTCGTTGATAATATTTACCGTTACACCTTGGCCGGTACAGAGGTATCAGCATTATTAGGCCGTATGCCTTCGGCGGTAGGTTACCAACCGACATTGGCTGAAGAAATGGGTGTATTACAAGAGCGTATTACCTCAACTAAGACGGGTTCAATCACATCTATCCAAGCGGTCTACGTACCAGCGGATGATTTAACGGATCCTTCTCCTGCAACGACGTTTGCGCATTTGGATGCAACGGTTGTATTGTCACGTTCTATTGCGGAATTAGGTATTTATCCTGCGATTGACCCACTTGATTCTACTAGTCGCCAATTAGACCCATTGGTCATTGGTAATGAGCACTATGATGTGGCACGTGGCGTTCAAGGTACATTGCAACGTTATAAAGAATTAAAAGATATCATTGCGATTTTGGGTATGGATGAATTATCTGAAGAAGATAAACAAACCGTTAGCCGTGCACGTAAGATTCAACGTTTCTTGTCTCAACCCTTCTTCGTTGCTGAAGTCTTCACAGGTAGCCCAGGTAAATATGTGTCTTTGAAAGATACCATTGCAGGCTTCCAAGGTATTTTGAATGGTGACTATGATGCACTACCAGAACAAGCGTTCTACATGGTCGGTAGCATTGATGAAGCCGTTGAGAAAGCAACTAAGCTGTAAGCCTTAAGGGGATGAATGATGGCGATGACTATTCATGTTGATATTGTAAGTGCTGAAAAAGAGATCTACTCTGGCTTAGTTGAGGCCGTCTTTGCGACCGCCACAATGGGCGAGATCGGTATTTATCCTCGACATACGCCCTTGCTAACGAGTTTAAAGCCCGGTGAAGTTCGCGTTAAGCTTGCCAATGGTACAGAAGAACAGTTCTATGTGTCTGGTGGGATGTTAGAAGTCCAACCTCATGTTGTGACAATTTTGGCTGATACTGCGATGCGGGCAGATGATGTGGATGAAGCAGCGGCGATCGCAGCTCAAGAAGCCGCTGAAAAATCGTTAGCAGAAAGTGGTGCGACATTAGACTTTGCTGAAGTACAAGCGCAATTAGCAGAATCGGCAGCCCAGCTAAGAGTGGTTCAACGTGCGAGAAAAGCAGCAGGACGATAATGCTTGAAACTGAAAATAATCAGAAAAGGCTGTTCTTTGGAACGGCCTTTTTTTTGTCTAACAGCTAGGCCGTTATCTTAACTTAGTTGGTTGCTTGTTCTCGAATTATGCAGACAAACTTTGTTAGAATGCTGCTTCATCTTTTTCACTTTTCATGATGGAAAAACAAATTATGTCTCTGAGTATTGTTATCCTTGCTGCTGGTAAAGGCACTAGAATGAAGTCAGCACAAGCCAAGGTAATGCATCGGCTTGCGGGTCGGCCGTTATTGCAGCATGTGATTGATACTGCCAAGCAATTAACACCTGCACGGCTAACCGTTGTCGCTGGCAATGGCGCAGAGCAAGTGCTACCATTTTTAGAAGGTAATCAAGTCGATGCCGTGATGCAAACAGAGCAATTGGGCACCGGTCATGCCGTGATGCAAGCCAAAGCTGCAATGACTGAGGCGGATCAAGTATTAGTGCTCTATGGCGACGTGCCCTTAACGCAAATGACAACATTACAAGCCTTAATTGATTGTGTTGCTGATGGCGGTGTTGGGATTTTGACCACTAAATTAGCTGATCCGACAGGCTATGGCCGTATCGTGAGAGACCTAACGGAGAAGGTCAGGTGTATTACAGAACAGAAAGATGCCGATAACGGGACATTAGCGATCAAAGAGGTGAATAGCGGCATTATGTTATTGCCTTGCCAATGGTTACTGTCTGCGCTTGATAAGTTAGGCAATGATAATGTCCAAGGTGAATACTATCTCACCGATATGATTGCGTTGGCCGTGGCCGATGGTTTAGCCATCGATACCGTATGCTGTGATGATGAGACGGAAGTCGCGGGCGTGAATACGCGGTTACAATTAGCTGAATTAGAACGCCATTACCAATTAGCACAGGCGAAACGGTTGATGACCGCGGGTGTGACCTTAGCCGATCCAGCTCGACTTGATGTGCGTGGTGAATTGACTGTCGGCAATGACAGTACGATTGATGTCAATGTGATTTTTGAAGGCAAGGTGTCGATTGCCTCCAATGTTGTGATTGGTGCTAATTGCATTATCAAAGATGCAGAGATTGGTGAAGGCAGTGTGATTTTACCGAATAGCATGATTGATTCATCGGTGATTGGACAAAACGTCAACATTGGTCCTTTTGCCCGTCTCAGGCCGGGTACAGTGTTAGGGGATAAAGCGAAAATTGGTAATTTTGTTGAGACTAAAAATGCCAATATTGGCCTAGGATCAAAAGTGAATCATCTGAGCTATATTGGTGATACTGTGATGGGGCAAGGGGTGAATATTGGTGCTGGGACGATTACCTGTAATTATGATGGTGCGAACAAACATCGTACCGTGATTGGCGATAATGCCTTTATTGGGTCGGATACCCAGTTGGTGGCGCCGGTGACTGTGGGTGAGGGGGCGACGATTGGGGCTGGAACGACGTTACGTAAAGATGCGGTTGATGGGCAGTTGACGTTGACTAAGAGTGTTCAGAGATCGGTTGCGGGATGGGTTCGGCCAGTTAAGAAGAAATAAGTTTTTGGTCAGTGTGGTTGATATGGCTGAGCTCATTTTTGCACTTATGTACGCTGCTATAGTGGTGCTCAACTATCATTACCCAAAAGTTACCCCCAATTGTTGGTTGCAACAGCTTTTTTTAACATAGAAAATATACAAGGTTGAGAACCATGCTTAGAAAAGAGTAAAACTTACAGATGAAATATTTTATTTAAGTTTTGACTAGCTATCCTTACATTATTGTTTTCTTGTGTAACTTTTACACAGTAAACTTACATATAAAATATCTAGTGTAAGTGCAAGCATTACTGCCTAAACCATAAACAAGCGAATTGTAATCCCCCCGAAAAATAAGCTGAGTTAAAAGTAGAAAATTCTAATAGACTATTATCAGGAGTTTTCTATGAAATTTGTTCCGGACAAATTTGTCGCTACGCTCAGACACTCGTCGTATTATTCTCAAATAGCTTTTCAAAGCTCGGCTTCGCATAAGGGCAGTTGTATTTTTTTTCAAAGTTTAGGGTGTAGGTTGGGTTGAAGAATGAAAGCCAATATTTCGGGAACAAGACTTCAGGTTCAGATTGTTGGGTAGCGTTATCACTCAAGCCAACCTACAAATCTCGCGAGAATTCTCGGATCGCCATTTTGTACTGACGAATTATCTTTTTATCTCAGGTATCTAGGCGGACAGTGTTTGAGCGTAGCGAGTTTTGGTCGACTGCCTGAGATAAGAAGATGATGAGTGACACCGTGGGCCAGTACAAAGGGTGGCCTAGGGTTGTTAGGGAAATGGCCACGCATTTCCTTAACTCAGTCTTAACCTAAATATTGTTTTAGTTACCTTGTTAGAAATCATCGAGATTTATTACTGCCATTAGGCGTCCACCTTGCGTGACTCGACCTTATTAAAATTTCCCTCATCTTTGACTAAATCTCGATAGGCATACCAAGTTGCGTGGCCTAATAGGGGGAAGAGCACGATCATGGCGATGAGATAGGTCGATAAGCCAGCAATAAACAATAGGACTAATAAGCTGCCCCACACTACCATGGTCGGTAGATTGGTGATAAAGACTTTGAAGCTTAAAAGCATGGCTTCTTTGACTGAGATATCAGTTTCGATAATGGCGGGAATGGAGACGACGGAAACGCTAAATGCCGCGATCATCAATAGGCCACCAATCAGGATATACAGCACGATTTGTTGTGTGGTGACGAGTTCGAAGAAGTCTCCCCAAATGCTCTGTTCGATTGATGGTGCAACGCTGCCGAGTGACAGCGAGAGTATTAATGCTGATGCGGCGAACCATAATAGGCTAAAGCCGAATAAGACGCTGGCGAATCGATAGAGGGTGTTTTGAACTTCCCGTAAGCGGGTTAAGGAGTGATCAAAATCGAGGTGTTCATGGATCTCATGGCGCCAGGACATTTCACAGAGGCCTGCGGCGAGAATGGGTCCGATAAACATAAAGATGCAAATGGCCGCGGCGATAATATAAACATGGGTGCTGGTGATGAGGAAAGTGATAAACATCAAAGCGGTGACCAGTAAACCATAACTAAAGCTGGCCGTTGGATGATAGTACAGATCTTGCCAGCCGGATTTTAGCCAATAAAAAGGCCTTAAGACGGCTATTTTGATGTTATTTGGGTGTGTTGGTTTCAGATAATGATAGGCGTGGACAGTATTCATGTTCATCTCCCTGTTGATTGGGCGACATCAGCTTTTTAGGTAAGCTAAATCTATAGACTGTTTTTTTGGACAGATAGTTTTGGATAGCAAAGGGTAGGAGATGAAAATAAACCCGCAACAGCGGGTTATACTTAATAAAGAGAAGGCTTATTAGTATTGATTAATGTCAGTGTAAGATTAAAAACATCGCTTGATGGTTACGGGTGAGCTCGAAGAGTAAGGTGCCGGTGGTTTGGACGCGTATCTTAAAATCGTCTAGTGAGTTGACCTTGGCTTTATTGACAGAGGTAATAATGTCGTTTGTTCTAAGGCCGGCATTCCACGCGGGACTATTACGTTTAACGTCGTAGATAGCGACACCATTGATTTTGCCATAGTAGCGCGAACCGGGTTTGATATCACCGAATGAGGCACCGGCCAGTTTAGGATGAACTGGCGCTTGTTGGACTTGTTTTTGAATTTCTTTGACAGTGGCTTTAACTGTTTTTTGTTTGCCGTTGCGAAGGATATCTATTTTGATGGTTTGGCCAACCATTAATAGGCCAACGGTATTGCGTAAACTATCCGCATTGCTAAGTTTCTGGCCATCGACAGTGACGATAACATCGCCAATTTCAAGGCCAGCCTCATCAGCGGCGGAGCCTTTTTGAATGCTAGTAATGACGGCACCTTGGCCAGGTAGAATATTAAAAGCGCTGGCAAGTTCGTCATTGATATCTTGCATTTGCACGCCCAAATAAGCGCGTTTTACTTCGCCACTTTCAATCAGCTGATTGCTAATTCGTTGGACCATATTGCTAGGGATAGCAAAGCCGATACCGATATTACCGGCACGTTGGCCAGGTGAGAAGATGGCGGTGTTAATACCCACGAGTTCGCCTCTTAAGTTAACCAATGCACCCCCTGAGTTACCAGGGTTGATTGAGGCATCAGTCTGGATAAAGTTTTCATAGCCTTCAATGCCTAAACCACTTCGACCTAATGCACTGACAATGCCAGAGGTGACGGTTTGACCTAGCCCGAATGGATTACCAATCGCGACGACAAAGTCGCCGACGCGGAGCTTATCTGAGTCAGCGAGGGGTAAGGCGGTGAGGTTTTCAGATGGGATTTTGATGAGGGCGACATCAGTGGCTGGATCGCTGCCGACTAATTCAGCTTGGAAGCTACGGCCATCGGTTAAGGAAACAGTGATTTCGTCAGCACGTTGAATAACGTGGCTATTGGTCAGGACAAGGCCTTTTTTGGCATCAAAGATAACGCCAGACCCCAAACTTTGGCTGGTTCTGTGGCGGGGTTGTTGTTGTGGCATATTAAAGAACCGCCGAAAGAACGGGTCGTTCATTAATGGGTTGTCTTGGATTCGGATATGACTTTGAGTGGCAATATTGACGACAGCCGGTTTTGACTGGTCAATCATGGGGGCTAATGTTGGCACTTCACCATTATTGCCGAACCAATTACTGGGTAAGGCGGCATGGGCAACTTGGATGATAAGGCTTAATGTGGCCAGCCAAATTAAACTTGTCTTTAATTTAGTCATTAGCGAATTCCCTGTTGTTCAGTTTATAAGTGTTCTAATGCTTCACGTGGATTGAAGTTTAATTCTTCAGCCATTTGTTGGTAAAGCTGCTGTGCTTCTGGACTGTCAGCAGGTGGTGTCATGATTTGTAGGATGACGATTTGATCACCGGTTTCTTTGCCGGGCAGGCCGCGGCCTTTTAGGCGCATTTTTTGGCCACTTTTGGCATCGCTTGGGATGGTGAGGTTAATTTTACCGGCTAGCGTTGGTACGGTGACTTTAGCACCAAGGGCAGCTTCCCAAGGCGCGATAGGAAGATTGATGGTGACATCTTTATCTTCAATTTGGTAATGGGCATGATTGGCGATATTAATTTCTAAGAACAGATCACCAGCCTCGCCACCAGCGCCTGCTTTACCTTGACCGGCAAGACGAATTTTCTTACCGTTAGTAATGCCTGCTGGGATTTTGACATTGATAGTGCCGCCTTGAGTAGCACCGCCGGGACGACGGATACTTTTTTTGGCGCCTGTGAAGGCATCCTCTAGTGAGATAGTGATTTTGGCGTTGACGTCTTCGCCTTGGGCAAAGAAGTTGTCGCCTCCTCCTGCGCCACCGCCACTGAACATACTTTCGAAGAAGCTGCTGAAGTTGCTTCCGCCCAAGCCTGCGCCACCTTGTTGACCGCCCCAGCCTGGTGGTGGATTAAAGGATTGGCCATGTTGGTAATTACTACCGAACTGGTCATACTGTGCCCGCTTTTCTTGGTCTTTAAGGACTTCATAGGCTTCGCCGACGTCTTTAAACTTGGCTTCAGCATTGGCTTCTTTGCTCACATCTGGGTGATATTTGCGTGCTAATTTTCGATAAGCTTTTTTGAGCTCATCTTGTGATACGTCACGTGAGACGCCAAGGACTTTGTAATAATCTTTGTATTCCATAAGGGCTTGAATTTAGGTTTTAAGATGAATGATGATCTGTTAGGTGGGGGCGCTATAGCCAATTTTCAATAGAAAAATGTTTGTTCTATTGAACAGATTAGTTTGTTCAGTTATTCATTTCTTAAAAGTAGGGTGGTGAGGTGTTAGTGAAGACCTTAGCATATCACTTGATTGTGTTTTTGTTCTGGAAATAGCGCCATATAACCGGTGAAAACACAAGGGTGTTGATTCAGCAATAGGGTTGGGGCTAATTGCAGATGTTGTCATGCAGCCACTATTGTTTATCACTATTAAAGCTTTGCCATACATTCAAGCCACCTTGCTGATGTCTATTTACTTCTTATTGCCTATCGTTTTGGTAGCAGGAAACTACGAATGGTCAGCCATTAAAACTTCGCTCATCACTATTTTTGCGATTAAATTCTGGACAGCAATATGGGCGGTGGTCAGTTTGCTTGATAACGCGTTTTCAAAGCAGATAATGGAAACGTCGGGGTGGTCACTAATGAAGGCCAAGGATGCCGTCTTTATGACGGTGATTACCGACTTCATAATACTGGCCCTTTACACCAGCCTGCCGTTTTTTCTATTGTCGATGTTCGCGTGGGCTGATGAAAGGGGAGCCGCCGAAGCAAGCTCTCCAGGCAGTGAAATGGGGTCTAAAGTAAATAATTTAGGGAAATAGGGCTTATCCCGAATCCGCTTTAAACTTTGCCTGTATGTGTTTAAATTTAATCTTTGTAGTAGTTACCGGACTTATCTATCACACCTAATCTCCATTTCCGATCGCTTTCCTTTCGAAACTTGCATTCGCTGTCAGGGAATTTTATGGCAGAAGAGTTGTGTTGGTCTATTTGCTTTATTAGCCACCAAAAAGCCCGAATCACAACCATTAAAATACTGAATAAGACCGCCAAAAAACCAAATATCATGAGAGTTTTAGGGTGCTTAATCAATTTAGTAAAAGCATATCGGCATTGGTGATCAAACAGTGTCGATAGCAATAGCAAAGCACTAACGCCAACTGACCAGAAGAAAACATCGATTAAGAAATCAACTTCGCTGGTTGACCTACTAAATAGACTAAACACAACCAACGATACGCAAGAAAGCAATGCGACAGCATAGGCTAATGGGCGAAGCCGACGAGTAACCCCTTTCTTTGGGCTGTTCGCTGTAATACGGTGGTAGAACCACGCAAGAAACAAAGGTACCGTCGATACGAGTAG
This sequence comes from Bathochordaeus stygius, assembly GCA_004367955.1. Taxonomy (NCBI): domain Eukaryota; kingdom Metazoa; phylum Chordata; class Appendicularia; order Copelata; family Oikopleuridae; genus Bathochordaeus; species Bathochordaeus stygius. The sequence goes on along the minus strand of SCLE01211987.1, from coordinate 13,914 downwards.
GCCGGTTAATGATACGTACGTTATTGCTGGCATAATGATTATTCCTTAATTTAAGGTCTTACGTGCTTTAGCAATGGCTTTTCTGACTTGATTGGGTGCTGTGCCGCCGATATGGTCGCGTGCCGCTATCGATCCTTCTAATGTCAGGACATCAAAGACATCATCAGTGATATGGGCTGAGAAGATTTGTAACTCTGCTAAAGATAATTTAGATAAGTCTTTTTGGTGTTTGATGCCATAGGCGACAGATAAGCCGACCACTTCATGGGCATCACGGAACGCGACACCTTTCCGGACTAAATAATCGGCCAGGTCGGTTGCTGTTGCGTAACCCTTTAGTGCCGCTTGGCGCATATTGTCAGGTTTGACTGTAATGACTGCCATCATGTCGGCATAAACCCGTAAGGACCCTAATAATGTATCGATGGTGTCAAATAGCGGTTCTTTGTCTTCTTGATTGTCTTTGTTGTAGGCCAAGGGTTGGTTTTTCATCAACGTGAATAAGTTGAATAAATTTCCGTAAACACGGCTGGTTTTACCGCGGATCAATTCAGGTACATCCGGGTTTTTCTTTTGAGGCATGATCGATGAACCGGTGCAAAAGGCATCACCGAGATCGACGAAATCAAATTGGGCAGAGGACCAAATAATGAGTTCTTCAGAAAAACGCGAGAGATGCATCATTAATAGTGACGCGAAGCTATTAAATTCGATGGCAAAGTCGCGATCACTGACAGCGTCTAAGGAATTCTGACAAATACGGTCAAAGCCCAATAATTCAGCGGTTTGCTCGCGATCGATAGCAAAGGTCGTACCGGCTAATGCGGCGGCGCCCAATGGCAAGGTGTTAATACGCTTTAGACAGTCTTCGAGGCGTTCAGCATCACGGCAGAGCATTTCATACCAAGCCATCATGTGATGACCAAATGTGACAGGCTGTGCTGTTTGTAAATGAGTGAAACCAGGCAAGATGGTATCGGCTTCTCTTTCTGCGACATTCAATAACGCGGTTTGTAAGCGGGTTAGTTGTTTAGAAATTGGACCAGCCATATCACGTAGGTAGAGCCTGATATCGGTGGCGACTTGATCATTGCGTGAACGACCGGTGTGAAGCTTTTTACCGACTTCGCCGATAAGGCCAATCAATCTGGCTTCAATGTTCATGTGAACATCTTCTTGAGCAATAGACCACTCGAAGAGGTCGTTGTCTATTTCTTCACGGATAGTGTTGAGGCCAGTGATGATTTGGTTACATTCGACTTCATTGAGAATACCGACACTGCTGAGCATGGTGGCATGAGCAATGGAGCCGTTAATGTCTTGTTGATATAAACGTTGGTCAAACTGTACAGAGGCTGTGAACTCTTCTACGAAGGCATTTGTCGGTTGTGTTAGGCGCGCTGATGAGAGTTTTTTACTGGGTGTAGTCATGGTTTCAGTCTTTAGACGTTTAAACAAAAAACGCTATTATAGCGCGTAATGACACGGGGGCTGGCGATTGGCATTTTGGTCAGTAGAAATGACAGTCTATGATGGATCCCTTGTGGCTGTTAGACTGGACTTAACTAACATTATGAGTAGTAAAAACAGATGACAAAGAGAATTATAAAGATTGCTACTCGAAAGAGTCCTTTGGCGATGTGGCAAGCTGAATTTGTCCGTGATCGTTTATTGGATCTGCACCTGGATCTTGAGATTGAACTCGTTAAGATGACAACGCAAGGCGATAAGATCCTTGATACACCATTAGCGAAAATCGGCGGGAAAGGACTGTTTGTTAAAGAGCTAGAGCAAGGTATGTTGGCGGGTGATGTTGATATTGCGGTGCATTCCATGAAAGATGTGCCTATGCTCCTGCCTGAAGGCTTACATTTGCCGGTTATTTGCGAGCGTGAAGATCCGCGTGATGCGTTTGTGTCCAAGACCTTTGCCTCTTTGGCTGATTTACCTGCTGGCTCAAAAGTAGGTACATCAAGCTTACGCAGGGAGTGCCAGTTACGAACACACCGTCCTGATCTTGATGTGTTGCCACTGCGGGGCAATGTGAATACCCGATTATCTAAACTAGACGAAGGTCAGTTTGATGCCATTATTCTGGCGTCAGCTGGATTAAAGCGGCTCGGATTTGAAGATCGTATTCGTGAAGTGATGACGCCTGAGCAGAGTTTGCCAGCAGTGGGGCAAGGTGCCGTCGGAATTGAGACCCGTGTTGATGATGTTGAAATTAATGCTTTACTCGCGCCGCTACGTTGTCCTAGGACTTGGATTGTGGTGTCGGCAGAACGCGCGATGAACCGTCGTTTGGCCGGTGGGTGTCAGGTGCCGATAGCTGGCTTTGCTTTAATTGATGGCGATGAAGTTTGGCTACGTGGTTTGGTCGGTATGCCGGATGGTAGCCAAATGTTGACGGCAGATGCCCGTGCCAGGGTTGAGGATGCAGAAGCATTGGGTGAAGCGATTGCTGAAAACTTGTTAGCGCAAGGAGCCGATAAGATCTTGGCTGAGGTTTATGGTGATGGGCCTACCGCTTAAAGGCAGTCGAGTTTTAATCACTCGGCCTGAGGCGCAAGCAACAGCTCTGTTAAAGAAATTGACGGTATTAGGTGCTGAAGTGGTGTCTTTGCCAGTGATAGAGATTGTGCCGATTGCACCAAAATATTGGTCAACAGTGAACGTGATAGAACAGGATATGCTGATTTTTGTCAGTCAGAACGCTGTGATGTCCTTTATGTCAGGGTTTAAGGGTGCATTGCCGGACAGGGTTAAGTGCGTTGTAGTTGGGGCTGCGACCGCCCAAAGTTTGGTTGAGTCAGGTTTTACCGTTGATATTCAAGCGCCACCACCAGCAGGGAGTGATAGTTTATTGGCATTGTCTGAGATGCAAAACATGGTCGACAAGCGGGTCGTGATAGTGCGTGGCGAAACAGGAAGGGAGTTGTTGGCTGATACCTTGGTAGCGAGAGGTGCTATTATTAATTATTTAGAAGTGTACCGTCGTTGCGTACCGGTTTATAACGAGACACGGCTGGCAGAAGCTTTGTTGGCAGATTGGTTGGTCGTGACTAGCGTTGCTGGCTTGCAAAACCTGTGTCAGATAATGAATAGCGAGGTAATAAAGTTTAAAATGTTACTGGTTGTAAGTGAACGTATTAAGCTGGTTGCGGTTGAATTAGGATTTCAGTATGTTGTTGTATCAGATGATGTCAGTGATGCTGCTATGGTAAATCGGATAGTCGAGATAGGACAAGAAAATGGCAAATAATGCTGAACAAAAGAAAAAAGAACCGGTGACGGTTGGGAATGCGGCGGTGCAAGAGAATAAGCCGTCTAAACCTATCTTGTTATGGGTTTCTATCCTTATTTTGTTGGTTTTAGGTGCTGGATTATACTGGTTACTTGAGCAGCAAAAAATAGCTGTTGCTACGATGGCTGAAGAGGTTAAGGCTTCTCAGCAGGCAATGGAAGGTCGCCTCTCTCAATTGGATACAAAGGTTTCTTCCGGTTCGGTGAATATGACGCAATTGCTTGAAAATTTAAATTCAACGGATGTTGGGCTAGCTGAGAAGATTGCCGAGGTTGTTAAGATCCAAGACATGACCAACGATGATGTCAAACGTGTTTGGGCGATGTCTGAAGTCGAGTTTTTGATTCAAACGGCCAGTCAACGCGTATTGTTAGCGGGCGATAGTGAAGGTGCGAGGACAGCATTAGTTTTGGCTGATGAAAAGTTAAAAGATCTGGCTGACCCACGTTTGTATCGTTTACGCGCCTTATTATCCGATGAGCAACTGGCTTTATCGTCAGTGGCGAAGGTAGATATTGATGGCTTAGCGGTACGTCTACAAAGTGTGTTGGAGAAAGTGGATACTTTGCATGTTCTCATGGCTCCTGACGTTGTAGCCAAAGCGGCAACAGAGGAAGTGGCATCGGCAGAGTCAGCGACCGATTGGAAGGGTGCTTTATTGGCTGCATGGCATGAGGTTCGATCTTTGGTGGTGATTAGGCATCAGCAGGATGGTACAGCTGCAGTATTAGTGCCTGAAGAACGTTATTTCTTGTATCAAAATTTGCATCTTAAATTAGAAACGGCCCGACGGGCTTTACTGGAAGGGCGTGAAGCGGTTTATCACGATAGTTTAACGTCTGCTGAAAAGTGGTTAATGCAATACTTTATTGGTGAAGAGCGCGATGCGGTGCTGGCGATATTAAAAGGGTTAAACAGTGAAACAATTACGGTAACGATGCCGGATATTTCAGCTTCATTAGTGTGGTTAAAAGAAAAAGGTGAGCACTAATTAAATTGTTAATCATTATTGCGATAGCACTGCTGATTGGCGGGGGCTTAATGTGGCTGGCTGAATTTGAGCCGGGTTTTGTTTTATTACAATATGGCAGTTGGAGTCTTGAAACATCATTAGTGGTGTTTGCCTTTGCCTTAGTATTGTTAGTCGTGGCAGCTTATTGGATCTTGAAAAGTGTGGCGTTGATTAAGCAAACGCAAGGGAAATTATCGCGTTGGCAATCGACAAAGCGTTTAACACGTGCCAATGAGACATTAACGCGTGGTTTGATTACGTTGGAAGAGGGTCGATGGTCAGAGGCAGAGCGTTTGTTAATGCGTTATGCAGGGCATAGTGAAACACCGTTATTGCATTATTTGGCAGCGGCACGTGCGGCACAAAAACAAGATGGGAGTGAACGCAGAGATAATTATTTACGCTTGGCGCATGAAACAACGGATGGTGCCGATATTGCCGTTGGGGTTGTTCAGGCGGAATTACAATTAGCATCAGATCAAAAAGAACAAGCTTTGGCGACATTGCAGCACTTACGAGAAGTGTCGCCTAAACATCCTTATGTGTTGCAGCAGTTACAAAAGCTTTATTCAGAGATGAATGAGTGGCAAGGTGTGCAAGATGTTTTACCTGATTTACGAAAACGCCATATTTTACCTTCGGCAGATGTGAAATCATTATCGACGGACGCGACTGTTGGACAACTAAAATCTGCGATTGCGCAACAAAATTGGGATAATGTCAGTGAAATTTGGCAGGAAGCGCCAACAAAAATACGCCATTCTGAAGTGATGTTACATGCCTATGTCACCGGGCTGATTATGCAGGGTCGTGGTAAAGAAGCGGGGCCGTTAATCGAAGCGTATATGAATAATGCGTGGAGCGATCGCTTGGTTTATCAATATGGTTTGATTCAACTCGATAACCTGAATGGACAACTGGAGCGTGCTGAACGCTGGATGAAAAAGCATTCTAACAACCCTTGGTTACTGTTGACCTTGGGCCGTTTGTTGAAAGCTAATAATCAGGCTGAGAAAGCTGAAAATTATTTACGTGAAAGTTTGGCGCATGGCGCACGAGGTGAGACTTACCAGGTGTTGGCTGAGGTGTTAGCGATGGGGTCAGATAATGAAGCAGCGGTGCTAGAAGCTTACCAGGCTGGTTTGGCGTTGACGTTGTCATAAGGAGATACACTTAAATATAAGTGTAGAGTATTGAGCATTTATGGGTGAATCTGAGGCACATTATTTAGTTGATATACTCGCTTTGCTATTAGCGACAGTAGTAGTTGTTCCTTTTTTTCATGCGATTCGTCTCGGGGCTATTCTTGGTTATCTAGCCGCAGGTGTGCTGCTGGGTCCATGGGGCTTAGAGTTATTAACGGAAGTAGAAGAAATTCGCCATTTGGGCGAGTTTGGCGTTATTTTCCTACTGTTTGTGCTGGGGATTGAGCTTAAGCCTGATAAGTTGTGGCAGATGCGCAAAATGGTGATTGGCCTAGGTTTAGGTCAGTTATTACTCACGGCTGGGGTGCTTTATGGCTTTGCGTTGTTATTTGGCGTGCCACATAATGCTGCGATTATTATCGGGTTTGGCCTGGCTTTATCCTCAACCGCTTTCTGCCTTAAATTACTAGCAGAGCGTGGCGGTATTTCAACTCAAATGGGTCAGATGTCCTTTTCGATTTTGTTATTACAAGATCTCTCTGTTGTACCTTTATTAGCGTTAGTATCACTGTTTGCTGGTAGTGCAGCAGCGGCCGCTGAGCCAAGTATCAGCTTTGGTTATACCGTTTTGATTATCATTGCTTTGCTAGTTGCGGGTCATTATTTGTTAAATCCGGTTATGGGTAAAATTGTGGCCAGTCAAGATCCTGATGTATTCATTGCTTTAGCGGTACTGCTTGTCTTAGGCATGGCTTGGATTATGGAAAGCATCGGGTTATCAATGGCTCTGGGGGCTTTCCTTGCCGGTACGATGTTGGCGGAATCCCATTACCGGCATCAAATTGAGGCTGATATTTTACCGTTTAGAGGAATTTTACTCGGTCTGTTTTTCATGACAGTCGGGATGGGAATTGATTTTGCTTTGTTATGGAATCAGTTTTCGGTTGTCATTAGTTTGACGATTGGCTTGATGTTGATAAAAGGGGGTATTGTTTATTCTTTAGCGCGGCTTTCTGGTAAAGAGCATGATGTTTCAATCCAAACAGCCGCATTATTATCTCAAAGTGGTGAGTTTGGCTTTGTGATGTTTGGTTTTGCGACGCTATCCGGTGTTTTAGAAAACCAGTTGGGCAATCTAATGACATTAGTGATTGCCTTAACGATGGTGTTAACCCCTTTTGTTGTCAAAGGGGCAAGTTATCTGACCAATCGCTTCTATGTGGCTAATGGCGATGAGGATGGTGATTTTTGTGCTTTATTTGAAGAAACAGAAGGTCATGTCATTTTAGCTGGTTTTGGTCGTGTGGGTGCCCGAATTGGCGCGATTTTAAATATGGCAAATGTACCGTACGTGGCTATTGATATGAGTGAAGAAAGGGTCAAGGCTGCTCGATCACAAGGGTTCAGTGTGTTTTATGGCGATGCCAGTAATGTGAAGGTGTTACAAGCAGCGGGCGCTGCTAAGGCTACAATGGTGGTGGTTGCGATGGATAATCCAGCGCATTTTGATCGTTTAGTGCCATTAGTGAGACAGTATTATCCTAATCTACCTATTCATGCGCGAGCCAAGGATAGACATCACTGCGCTGATTTAATCGCACAAGGTGCGAGTACCACTATTTCTGAAACGCTTGAAACTAGTTTGCGTTTGTCAGAAGAAATTTTACAAGGCAGTAGTGTTGATTACGATGATATTGAAAGGGTAGTAGATGCGTTCAGAAATGACTATTATTCTGATGTCGTTCAGAAAGTGTCAGAGAACCGTGCTGTGATGGGGGAGCTTAAGCACTAAAGGGTCTAAAGTTCTTATAGGCGCATGGGCATCACGACATATTGTCGGTCTAATTTCTCATCAAAAGGTGTAATTAATACACTGCTATTATCATCGCTGAAGGTCATTTTAACTTTTTGATCTGGCATAGCATTCAGTAGATCTAACAGATAGGCATTATTGAAGGCAATCTCTAATGGGCTGCCAGTATATTCGACGCTGATTTCTTCTTCGGCTGATTCTTGTTCTTGGTTTACGACGGTAGCTTTTAATAAGTTAGTGTCTAAATTAATTCGTACGCTGCGGTGTTTGTCGCTAGATAGAATAGCGGCGCGCGCGAGTGCTTGTTTGAGTATATCGCGCTCTGCAATGACTTCTTTATCTCCCCCAACTGGAATAACGCGTTGATAGTTAGGAAATTGGCCATCGATCAGTTTTGATGTGAAATGTAAGTCGGGTAATTCGACTTTGATTTGTTGGTTACTGAATGCGACGGTAACATTATCTTCGCTGTCGTTGAGTAAGCGGCCTAATTCTAAAATAGCTTTACGCGGCACGATGACATTGTTTTTCTCCCCGGTCTTTTTTGAGGTGGTTAAGCTGCCTAACGCTAGGCGATGACCATCTGTAGCAATGGCGCGTAGTGCTGCGCCCTCACGTTCTAATAATAAGCCGTTGAGGTAATAGCGGACATCTTGGCTAGCCATGGCAAAACTGGTTTCATCGAGCAATGATTTCAGTGCTGATTGTGGCAGACTAATTTCATCAATGTAGTTAGCGCCTTCGCTGTCGGGGAAGTCTTCACTGGGTAAGGTTGATAATGAAAACCTGCTTTTACCTGCTTTTACGAGGGATTTTCCATCATTCGCTTTGAAGCTGATAGTGGCATTAGCAGGCAGTGCACGGCAAATGTCTAGAAATTTTCGCGCGGAAACCGTTGCTTTACCTTCTTGTTCGATGGCAACCGGTAGCGTTGCGAACATTTCTAATTCCATATCAGTACTGGTCATGGTCAGTCTTGACCCATGTGCTTTCAGTAGAATGGTCGATAAAATGGGGAGTGTCGCGCGTCGTTCAACGATGCTGCACACTAATTGCAATGGCCGGACAATGGTTTCTTGGCTGACTGTAAACTGCATGGTCATTCTCTCGTTTAGCGGGATAGGGTTCTGAATAGGTTTCGGTGATCTTCGGCGATACGGCTGTCTGTTTCAAGTAATTCTGCTATTTTTCTGCAAGCATGCAACACAGTGGTGTGATCTCGGCCGCCGAAAGCTTCGCCAATTTCAGGCAAACTGTGGTTCGTTAGCTCTTTTGCTAATGTCATGGCAATTTGTCTAGGACGGGCAATAGAGCGTGTGCGTTTTTTGGATAAAAGATCTGAGATGCGGACTTTGAAGTATTCTGCGACAGTCTTTTGAATACTATCCAATGTGACTAATTTCTGGTGTAAGGCCAGTAGATCTTTGAGGGCTTTTTGCGCCATGTCGATGGATAATGGCTGACGAGTGAACCTTGAATAGGCGAGTACGCGCTGTAATGCACCTTCTAAATCTCGAACATTGGAACGAATGCGTTTAGCAATGAAGAAGGCAACGTCTTCAGGCAACTCAATCAGATTTTGCTGTGCTTTTCTAATTAAGATAGCAACACGGGTTTCGAGTTCGGGTGGCTCTATGGCAACAGTGAGCCCCCAACCGAGTCTGGATTGTAGCCGTTCATCTAAGTTATCCACTTCTTTGGGAAAGCGGTCACAGGTCAAGATGATTTGGCGTTGTCCTTCTAAAAGATTATTGAAGGTATAGAAAAATTCTTCTTGTGAACGTTCTTTTTTGGCAAAGAATTGGATGTCATCAATCAGTAAGGCGTCGACATTGCGGTAATGGGCTTTAAATTGATCGATAACGTTGTTGCGCAAGGAGGTGATCATATCCTGTACAAAGCGTTCTGAGGACAGATACATGACGCGGGCTTTGGGGTTGTCTTTTTTGATCTGATTACCGACAGCCAGCATCAAGTGGGTTTTTCCTAAGCCCGTGCCGCCGTATAAGAAGAGGGGATTGTAACCTGATGTTCCGGGGGCTTCTGCAACGTGGAGAGAGCCCGCGCGAGCAATCTGATTCGATTTGCCTTCTACAAATGTGTCAAAGGTAAATAGCGGATTTATTGGGTTGCCCAATGCGGGTTTGGCTTTATTTGAATTGGATGTCGGACGCTGTGGATTTGAGGTTGTTTTTACAGGTGTTTCTGTTTCTTCTAGGCTATGGGTGCCGACTTCGACTTGAATTTGTTTGTCCTTACCTTGGCTTAGATTGCTAAGCAGGTCATTGAGTTTGGGTTCGAGTTGTTCTTGTACCCAGGCTTGAACGTAGGCGTTGGGTGCCAGTAAGCGCAGGGTGTCTTCGGTCTCTACTGCTTGTAAAGGACGTAGCCAAGTATTCAGCTGTTGAACTGACAATTCACCTTCAAGATGGGATAGACATTTTTCCCAAAGGGATGAAGACACGGAGACTCCTTAATAACCTGAAAGGGTTAGATGGCTTATCAATAAAGTAAGTGTGATCTACGATTAATAGTATAATGCCACAGCAAGACCACTAACATTATCGCCAATGCATTTTTTTAGCAAGTAAAATTTATGTGGTTTAGTTCATGAGGTGTTTGACTTAAGGGGTGATAAAGCACTATAATTCCCTCCCCTTTTGCCCGACTTATTATGTTGGTTTGGTGATAAAAAACAGTGCAATTTTGGAGTTGGTGAAATGAAAAGAACTTTTCAGCCTAGTAATTTGAAGCGTAATCGTACTCACGGTTTTCGTGCGCGTATGAGAACAGTTGGTGGTCGTCGTGTAATTAATGCGCGTCGTGCAAAAGGTCGTGCAAGCTTAACTGTTTAATTTCCCTCAATAATTTATAGGGAGACATGACTTGGCAAAATTTAGCCGGGCCATGAGAATGAACAGCCCGAGGGATTATGCTCGGGTCTTTCGTCAGGCTAAACGTGTTAGTAGAGGTGGCCTGACGGTGTTAACTGCCGAAAACTCAGTTGGCCATCCTCGATTGGGTTTGGCGATTGCGAAGAAGCATCTTAAGTTAGCAACGCGCCGCAATCAATTGAAGCGTGTTATTAGAACATCATTTCGGCAGCATCAATCGGTGCTGGCCAATATCGATATTGTTGTGTTGTCACGGGTTGATGTGAGTCAGCGTGAAATGGCACAGATTTGGGTGACATTAGAGCGGCATTGGCAAACGGTGGCAGCACAATGGCAAAAATTCTAGTCGGACTCATCCGAGCATATCAATTTCTTGTAAGCCCTTTACTGGGTACAAATTGTCGTTTTCATCCTACTTGTTCGCAATATATGATGGAAGCAATCACACGTTTTGGCTTCATACGTGGTACTTGGCTTGGTTTACGCCGGCTTTCACACTGTCACCCTTGGCATGAGGGTGGCATCGATTCTGTTCCCGAACTAAAGATAGATAAACGCAATGGATAATATTAAAACTTTTCTTATATTTGGCTTGTTGGTTGTCTCATTATTATTATGGGAAGCTTGGCAAAATGAGTATGTTCGTCCTGCCCAAATTGCTGAGCAAGCGGCACAATCTGCAGCACCAGTTTTGGCGGCTAATGGCCAAGAGGAAATGAGGGGTGACTTACCTGATTTTCCTGTTGCCAACGCTGCTATGGATGGTAGTCTACCTCCTGTTGAAGCGGGTGTCGTTGCGGCGAGGACACAGAATCAAGTACACGTTAAAACCGATGTGATGGATGTTTATATCGATCCGAAAGGGGCAGATATTCGTCGCCTGGCTCTATTAAAGTATCCGGTTGAGTCTTCTAACCCTGATGTCCCGGTACAGTTTTTAAATGATACTGCAGGACAGTTTTTTGTTGTGCAATCAGGTCTACGTTCTGATTCGCAAGCACCGACTCATTATGAACAATATTCATCTGAGCAGTCCGAGTATGTTTTAAATGAAGGTGCTGATACTTTGGTTGTGCCATTGCATTGGCAGTCTGATGATGGTTTGAAGGTGACGAAAACTTATCGCTTTAAACGTGATAGCTATTTAGTCGATATCGATTATCTAGTGACAAATGCCAGTGGTCAGATTTTTTCCGCTTATCCTTATACGCAATTTAATCGTAACCGTCCTAGTGAAGACAGTATGCTAATCTATACTTATACCGGTGCGGTATTTTCAAGCCCGGGTGATGAGTATGAAAAGATAGACTTTGATGATCTTGATGATGCGGCTTATACGAAGACGTCGACAACGGGTTGGGTGTCGATGATTCAGCATTATTTTGTGGCGGCGATGATTCCTGATTTAGATGATCAAGAAAAAAACTTTTATGGAAAATCGATTAATGAGCAGAATTATACCGCGGGTATGAAAATGCCAACAGTGACGGTTGCTGCTGGTGAGTCGGGACAAGCTAAGTATAGTCTTTATTTAGGCCCGAAAGAGCATAAGCGACTTAAGCCTATCGCTAGGAACTTAGACTTAACCGTGGACTATGGTAAGTTGACGATTATTTCTCAGCCGTTATTTACGGTGATGGAATGGATTCATAAAGTGACTGATAATTGGGGCTGGTCGATTGTTTTTTTGACTGTTTTAATTAAATTGGCTTTTTATAAATTATCGGCAGCCAGTTATCGCTCTATGGCAGGTATGCGTAAATTAACGCCAAAATTAGCGACGTTGAAAGAACGTTATGGCGATGATAAGCAACAGTTCAATAAAGCGATGATGGAGCTCTACAAAACTGAAAAAATTAACCCGCTAGGTGGCTGTTTACCTGTACTAGTCCAGATGCCAGTGTTCTTGGCCTTTTATTGGGTACTGGTTGAAAGTATCGAGTTACGTCAAGCTGATTTTATTTGGTGGTTGAATGATCTAACAGCAATGGATCCGTATTTTATCTTGCCGATATTGTTTGGCGTTAGTATGTTTATCCAGCAGAAGTTAAACCCAGCGCCACAAGATCCCGCTCAAGCGATGGTGATGAAGGCATTCCCAATTGTGTTTACAGTTTTCTTTGCTTTCTTCCCATCAGGACTCGTTTTGTACTGGGTTGTGAATAATATTTTATCCATTGCACAGCAGTGGTATATCACACGTCAAATGGGCGCTATTTAGCCTTTTAGACGATGGATACCATTGTTGCTATTGCGACAGCGCCGGGCCGTAGCGGCGTGGGTGTAGTCCGACTATCAGGTGGAAGAAGTACAGAAATAGCGACTGAAATATGTGGCCGTTTACCTATGCCGCGATATGCAATGTTCAGTCATTTTAGAGATGCACAGGGTGATATTATTGATAGTGGACTTGCCCTATTTTTTCAGAATCCTGCTTCTTTTACTGGTGAGGATGTCGTTGAGCTGCAAGGGCATGGTAGTCCTTTGGTTTTAGATCAACTTTGCCAGCGTGCTGTTAGTCTAGGTGCTCGTATGGCAAAGCCGGGAGAGTTTTCTGAGCGGGCTTTTCTGAATAATAAGATGGACTTGGCTCAAGCTGAGGCAGTGGCTGATTTAATTGAAAGTACAACAGCGCAAGCTGCCCGTAGTGCAATGCGTTCTTTACACGGTGTGTTTTCTGATCGGATTAATCAATTATTAAAACAGCTTACGGAGCTACGGATTTATGTAGAAGCGGCGATTGATTTTAGTGATGAAGAAATTGACTTTCTAGGTGAAGCGGCAGTTGCTCAGCAGCTACAGACCCTTCTGGAGACGCTTGATGCCATTAGCGATAGTGCGCAACAGGGGCGCTTGTTAAGAGATGGACTAAGGGTAGTATTAGCAGGACAACCCAATGTGGGCAAGTCAAGTTTGCATAATCAATTAGCAGGCCATGATGCTGCCATTGTGACGGATGTAGCGGGTACGACGCGAGATATTTTACGAGAGCAAATTCATATTGGTGGATTGCCGTTGAGTATTTCTGATACAGCAGGTCTGCATGATGCAACTGATATTGTGGAGAAAGAAGGGATTCGACGTACTCAAAATGAGTTAGCAGAAGCAGATCGTATTTTATTGATATTGGATCATGAAAGGGGATGGACGCAAGAAGATCAACGTATTCTATCTGAGTTGCCGCCATCGATTCCATTGACATTGGTTTATAACAAAATTGATAAACAGGGTTTAACGGCGAGTTTAGAGGAAGAGGCGGGGAAAAGTTGTCTTTATATCTCAGCTAAAACCGGTGATGGCATGGCTTTATTGAAGCAGTATTTGTGCGATTCAGTCGGTTATCACCCTCAAGATGAGGGTGTGTTTATCGCCCGTCGCCGTCATTTGGATGCGTTAAAACGTGCTCGGATAGCGATAGCAACGGGTTACGATTGTTTGTCTGGCTTAAGTGCCGGTGAACTGTTGGCCGAGGAGTTACGACAGGCCCAACATGCTTTAGGTGAGATTACAGGGACGTTTACCAATGAAGATCTGTTAGATCAGATCTTTTCTAGTTTCTGTATTGGAAAGTAATCCGAAAAATAACATTCCACCAAAATTCTTTACTATTATTTACAATAACTATCAGATTATTGTGAATAATATGAAGATAACTATTAGCAAAAAACCGCGTTCCTTTTTAACCTGTTTTAACGCTTGCTTAAGTGCTGATAGCTCTTGGTCTCGTGCGGTACCGTAACCCGTAA
>SCLE01211986.1:0-32932 GCA_004367955.1 Bathochordaeus stygius | reverse complement strand
CGATCTAAGAAAGAGGACTATCTGATTGCTGGACTAGTTGAACTGCTTCAAGTTTGTATTCTTTACTGTATTTTCTGCGTTGTTGCATTGGTCACCTCTGATGTCATTATCACCCTTATGAAGTGACCGTCAGATCGGGGTAAAACTATGTTATATTCCAGTAAGGTAATTTGTCATTTGACTTGCAAGTTTAAATTCAAGAGTGATGGCATTAAAACTGAGTCCGTAAAATAACTTGGTTATTTAAGGACATATAACACGTGACAGAAGTAAAGATTAGAAAAAGTAGGTTTTTTGACATGCGGACTCCATAAGCATTACTATCAGTCAACATATAATGAGAGTCTGTCATACACGCGCGTTAATAAGGAAAGTCCACGAAGAAACTGATATTTATCCTGATGACCTCCCAATTGATATGACTCTAGTTATGTTCTGATGGCTAGGTAACTATAAAAATCATTAATACTAAAACCGATAAGATGAAAATTGTTATCGATACGGCTACGAGTTTGTAAATTCTCAGGGGGTATCGAAAGAAAAGCAAACTAGACCGGCCTACATATCTACAAAGTCTTTAGATAAAACTTCAACGTGACAAAGTAGATAAAAAGTGGTCAAGGAACGAGCTGAGAAGTTATAGGAGAGGGGAGGGAGCCCTACCGAGACTATGGAACAACTGACCGATCTCAAATCCATTTTGCACTCAAAACGTGCCAATATGTATTACTTAGAGTATTGCCGTGTCATGCAAAAAGATGGTCGCGTGCTTTATCTCACTGAAGCCAAAAAAGAAAACCAATATTTTAATATCCCCATCGCAAACACCACCGTTTTATTGTTGGGCAACGGCACCTCCATTACCCAAGCTGCTATGCGAATGCTTTCTCAAGCGGGTGTGTTAGTGGGGTTCACCGGTGGTGGTGGCACACCATTATTTATGGCAAATAATGTGGAACATGCCATTGAATGGATGACGCCACAAAGTGAATATCGGCCAACCGAGTATTTACAGGGTTGGCTGAGCTTTTGGTTTGATGATGATAAAAGACTGAATGCTGCCAAACAGATCCAAACAGCACGCATCAACTACCTCAGCACCGAGTGGGCAAAAGATCGCGAACTAAAACTAAACGGTTTTGATATTAATGATAGCGCTATGCAAGCAGCTCTGAACACTTTCACCCAAAGGACTCAAAATGCAAAATCACAAACAGAGTTACTGCTAACCGAAGCCCAATTGACCAAACAACTGTATAAGTTTGCCGCCAACAATACTGAAATTAACGACTTCACACGCCAACATCAATCCACTGATAAAGCTAACGATTTTTTAAACCACGGCAACTATCTAGCCTATGGACTCGCGGCCTCAACCTTATGGGTTCTTGGCATACCACATGGCTTTGCCGTTATGCATGGCAAAACACGACGAGGCGCACTCGTGTTCGATATCGCAGACTTAATTAAAGATGCACTCGTCTTACCCTGGGCCTTTATTTGTGCCAAAGAAAATGCCAGTGAGCAAGAGTTTAGGCAACAGATATTACAGGTGTTCACCGACCACAATGCGCTCGACTTTATGTTCAACCACGTCAAAGAAATTGCCTTACAAGGCAAACAAGAAAGTGACATCGATTTCAACATCGATCCAACGAATGGTGATTCATCATGATGGTCACCTTCGTATCACAATGTGAAAAAAAGGCACTCAAAAAAACACGACGCGTACTTGATGCCTTTGCCAACCGTATCGGCGACAACACTTGGCAAACCATCATCACCGAAGAAGGGCTATTAGCAGTTAAAAAATTGCTCAGAAAAACCGCTAGTAAAAGTACCGCAGTGAGTTGTCATTGGATACGTTTCCGATCTCGTAGTCAGTTTTTGTGGGTGGTGGGGAATAAGCAGCAGTTTAATGCTGAGGGTGTGGTGCCGGTCAATACAACCCGTAGAAATTTATTAAAGAGTGATATTGAAAATGACTGGCAGTATTTACCACTCATTAAAGCCCTAACAGGGCTAGCGGCACTTTTACATGACTGGGGCAAAGCAACGGCGCTATTTCAACAAAAACTAAACTCAAAAGGCAAAGATAGTTCGAAAGGAGATCCCCTTCGGCATGAATGGATTTCACTGTTGTTATTACATGCGTTTATTGAATCCACAAACGCAGAAACTGATGACGAATGGTTGCGTCAACTTAGTTTGGGTGAGCTAGATGAAACAGCGCTAAAAAAGGCAATAACAATATCTAAAGAAAAACCAATGACCAATTTGCCGCCCATTGCTAAATTAGTTGCCTGGTTAATAGTGACGCACCACCGATTGCCATCACTCGATATTGAGGAATGCAAAAAATACACTTCAGAAAAAGCGGAGTCCATAGATAAAATGTTAGCTCGAATCACTAAAGAGTGGGGCTATAAGAATTGTCCTAGTGAAACTGGTCCTGATGGAACTGAATATCAAAAACGCTTAAAAGACTGTTTTCGCTTTCCGAAGGGTTTAATTAGTAATTCAACAAAATGGTTACACCAAGTTAAAAAATGGTCTATTCGCTTATTGAAAAACCAGCAGCAGGCAAAACAGGTTTTAGAGGATGGCAGTTATCGCGTAGTCCTAACGTACTCCCGATTATGTTTAATGCTGGGCGATCACTTTTATTCATCACAACAAGCCGACCCAAAGTGGCAAGACAGAACTGGTTTATATGCCAATACGGATAGAGAGACAAACAGTCTAAAACAAAAGTTGGATGAACATTTAGTCGGCGTAGCAGCATCAGCATTGCAGACAGCTCATCTTCTACCTGCATTTGAAAGTGAACCGCCGATTGCTGAAGGGATTGAGAGTTTAAGGCGGCGCAGTCCAAAAGAATTTCAATGGCAAGATAAAGCCGTGGATAAGATACAAGCATGGCGACAAACAGAACAAGCAAAGAACAAACTAAAATACGGTTTCTTTACCGTCAATATGGCTAGTACTGGCTGTGGTAAAACTTTTGCTAACGCCAAAGTGATGCGTGCATTGTCAGGTGACGCACAAAGTTTGAGATTTATATTGGCCTTAGGTTTACGGACATTAACATTGCAAACTGGAGATGAATACCGTGATCGCGTTGGGCTAGATAATAGCGAACTTGCCGTATTAATTGGTTCCCGTGCTGTTATGGAATTACATCAACAAAATAAAGCAGATCAACAAGAAAAAAGCTATGAAACTTCAGGCTCTCTATCCCAAGAAGTCTTACTCGATGAAGATATTGATTTTGACAGTGCTATTCCAGAGCAAGGTTTAAGTACTGTATTAACGTGTGATAGAGATAAACAGTTTCTTTATGCTCCCGTGTTGGCATGCACCATTGATCACTTAATGGCCGCAACAGAAACTAAACGTGGTGGCCGTTATATTTTGCCAACTTTACGCCTGATGTCATCTGATTTGGTAATAGATGAAATTGATGATTTCACCGGTAACGATTTAGTAGCCATTGGTCGATTAATTCATCTTGCCGGTATGTTGGGACGAAAAGTAATGATTTCTTCTGCAACCATTCCACCATCTTTAGCAGAAGGTTATTTTAATGCCTATAGCGAAGGGTGGCGGTTGTATTGTAAAACACGTAACGCCAGTAATATAATTGGCTGCGCATGGATTGATGAATTTACAACTAAAGTTGAAAGTAATGCTGGTGGAGAAATTAAAGAATCTATTCCTCAATATAGACAAGCACACGCCAAATTTATCGACAAAAGAGTGGCGAAGCTAAAACAACAACCTGCGAAACGAAAAGCTGATATTAGTGATTGTCAGGCGATTATTGTTGCCCACCAAGGTCAAAGTCATCAGCAACAAGAGGTGATTGATAGTAAGCAAAAATCCTTTTTCGATGTTATTGCGCAAAGTGCATTAATCAAGCACCAGCAGCATCATTGTATAGATAAGCACACTCAATTGAACGTATCATTTGGGCTGGTACGAGTTGCCAATATTTCACCCTGCGTTGACTTAACAAAATACCTATTAGAAAGAGAGTGGCCAGAAAATACCGAAGTACGAATCATGGCATATCATTCACAGCAAGTGTTATTAATGCGGTCAGTTCAAGAACGACATTTAGATAAGGTTTTAAAACGAAAAGAAAAATCAGCTGAAATGCCCAACGCATTGAGCGACCTCATTATTAGAGAGCATTTAACAACCATCAAAAAACAGTCACCAGATGTGAAAAGCGTCCTTTTTATTCTGGTAGCCACCCCAGTAGAAGAAGTGGGCAGAGATCATGATTTTGACTGGGCGGTGGTTGAGCCTTCCTCTTACCGTTCTATTATTCAATTAGCTGGCCGTGTAAAACGGCATCGTCAAGGTGAAGTGAAACAGCCCAATGTATCGCTACTGCAATATAACTGGAAAGGCATCCGTGATGCTCATAAAGAGGGAGAGAAAGTATTTAACCGCCCAGGATTTGAAGAGCAACTCAAATTAGAAAGTCATGATTTATATGAGTTACTAGATGTTAATGATATCGCACAATGTCTTGATGCGATTCCTCGTGTGCAGATGCCTAAACATCTAACAAGTGAATATATGCAAAACCTATCCAACGCTAAAAATTTGGTGGAATTAGAGCATAGGATGACATGGTTTTGGTTGGCAAATTACAGCATAAAAAATAATCCATCGAATGCCAGCCCAGCTAAGCTGCAAGGTTGGCTAACACAGCATTGGTTTTTAACTGCCTTGCCACAGAAGTTAGCACCGTTTCGGAAAAGTGAGCCTACATTAAAAGTCTTTTTAGTATTTGATGAAGATGAACAAGAAAGTTATTTCTGTGAAAAAAAGGATCAAGGCTTTAGCGTTGTTCGTGAAGGTGCTCTAAATATTAAACGCATTAACTTAAGTGAACAGGCCCAGAACAGATTATGGTTGGTGCGTGATTTTGATCAAAGTTGTATTGAATTAGCGGAGAAAATCGACATGACACAAAGGCGGGTGTCGTTACGCTATGGTGAATTGAGTTTTAGGGATGATGAAAACAAGCACTATGGTTATAGCGATCAATTGGGGCTGGTGAAAACTTAACAAGGTTGAGAGGTGAATGAGTATGATGGATAAAGCAATAACCGAGTTCTTCGATGGAAGAAAAGCGGATTGTCTAAAGGAACATCTTAAGAGCTGGTTACCAAAGGCAGCAAAAAGGGCGGGACAGATTTCTATTTCGACGCATCCTTGCACATTCAGTCATCCAAGTTCACGTACAAATAAAAACGGTAAGACTAGATCCATTATTGCTAATAGCAAAAAGAAGAGCGATGGTTTTTTAAGAACCGGTAATGTCAGTGTTGCTGCTGATGCACTGGGTAATGCAGCTGTGTTAGATGTTTATAAGTTTCTAATGCTGGAAATGGCTGATGGACAAAAGCTGATAAGGCACCTAGAGCAAGATTCTAATCTAGCTACTAGCTTGTTTACAACGACTGTTGAAGGTGGGCTTTCTAATTATCAGGCACTTAAACAGGGTTTTTTAGCCATGACTATGCCGAGTGAAGAAAATATTACCAGCTCCAAAATAAAGCAGGTTTATTTCCCGATTGTGGATGATTTGAATCATATTGGCTATCACCAGTTTTCTATTCTCACTGCTTCAGGTATTGTGTTTGACTTACGAAAACGACTTGACGCACTTCGCTTTGGTGAGCAAGTAAAAGAGGCAAGGCAAAAACGAAGAGACAATCTTCAGCATGAAGATTATAAAGAAATCGATAACTTGACTACCATCGGTTATGGTGGCACCAGACCTCAAAATATCAGTGTGTTAAATACCCAAAATGGTGGTAAAGCGTATTTATTAATGACTTTACCGCCGTCACTGAAAAATCGAGATATTAACTTCCCTCGCATGGGGTTTTTCACTCAAACTGTGCGTTATTCTCACTGCAAAAATCAATTTAAGTCATTGCATAAGCTCTATAGCAAGGATAAAAACAATATTCATATTCGTGCTGAGCGAGATGATTATTATCAAAGTGTCATTGACTATATCATTGAAAAAATGTGGCAAGTGCGTAGCGTTGCTTTAGAGCAGTATCATGAGCAAACTAATCAACTGCCATCGGTTCAAAAAACATGGTTATGTACTCACCATGTAGCGTCAAGAGAAACGACAGATGACTGGCTTGATGCTGTCTGCGATTCAATTACACAATTTTTATTTCATGGATATGAAAAAACACTGGGTAACAAAGCCATTAAGTTTAGTGATGCCGAACGTAAACAGATGAAGAAAATAGTAGAGCAAAATAAGGAGGCATTACGATGATAGGCGAGGTTAAAAAATTACTAATCATTCCTCATATTAAAGTGCACAATGCCAATGCCTTATCGAGTCCTTTTACCATAGGGTTTCCTGCTATGACAGCGTGGTTGGGAGCCGTACATGCGCTGCAGCGTCAACTGAATAAACAAGATATACCCGTCAAGTTTTTAGCCACAGGTGTAGTCAGTCACGATATCGATTTACAAACGTATAAAGGCGATAACGACTTTGTTCATTCGATTGTTGGTACTGGTAACCCATTAAAGAAGACAGGTTCACGGTCAGCGTTTATTGAAGAAGCACGTTGCCACTTAGATGTTAGTTTAGTGATTGAATTTGACGATATCACAGTGGATGAACGTGACACGTTATTAAGTGCGGTTAATCAACTATTGCATGCAAAAATGAAAATTGCAGGTGGTGACATTAAAGAGTTTCAGCCACCATTTTGTATAAACAGTACAGAGGGTGAAACCACGGATCTACGAAAAGTACAACGTAAACTTATGCCCGGCTACGCGCTTATTGAACGTAGAGATTTAATGATTGATGCGATGGAAAAAGGCGCTGATGCCTTGGATGGCTTGATAGATTACCTGGGTATTCATCATCGTTGCGAAACAGATGATGAAGGGCGGGTCACATGGAGCAGTCATCGCAAAACACCTAATAATAAACCAGCGGGTTGGATAGTGCCTATTGCTACAGGTTTTCATGCCATTAGTGAATTAGGTAAAGCAAAAAACCAGCGTGATCCTAATGCATTACATTGTTTTGTAGAAAGTATTGTTACGTTAGGTGAATTCAAAATGCCGCATCGACTTGAATCAATGGAAGATCTTTTGTGGCGTTATCACGTTGAAGGCGACTTATATCTCTGCCAGCAACAATCCCAATTGCCCATCCCAGTTTCAAGCTCAACCTATTCAGAATTTGACGACTAATATTAAGGAATAATAATCATGGCTAAAAAAAAGAACATTGCATCAGTATTGGCATTTGAAAAGAAATTAGTGACCAGTGATGGTTATATGTATGGCACAACATGGGAAGATCGTAGTGAAATAAAGCCGCTTGCTTTGCAAGAAAAATCTGTGCGTGGAACCATCTCTAACCGTTCAAAAGCTGACGTAGATAAAGCAAACTTACAGCGTGTCGATGTGTGTGGGCTAACCCTAGAACAAGACACGTTAAACCTACAATTCACAGTGAAAGTGTTAGGTGGTATCGCCCAGCCTTCGGCTTGTAATAATGCCTTGTTTAAACAAAGCTACAGTAGCGCAGTAAATCGATATATTGAACAACATGCTTTTACAGAACTCGCTCGTCGTTATGCTATCAATATTGCGAATGCTCGTTTTTTATGGCGCAACAGAGTAGGAACAGAAAATATTGAAGTTATTGTGAGCGCTAAAAATAGTACTGTAAATCAATCATGGTCATATAATGCCAAGCAATTTAGCACACGAAATTTTGATATTAATGATTCACAAGTTGATGAGCTTGCTCAACATATTGCCAACGCACTGGCGAGTACTGATGACTTTTTACTGTTAGACATAAATTGTTTTGTGCGAGTGGGTAGAGGTCAAGAGGTTTATCCAAGCGAAGAACTTGTTTTAGATAAAGGTAAAGGTGAAAAAAGCAAAATTCTTTATCACGTGAATGATATTGCAGCCATGCACTCACAAAAACTAGGCAATGCATTGCGAACTATAGATACTTGGTATCCAGAGTTTAAGGATCATGAAACCAGTGCAGGCCCTATAGCGATAGAACCTTATGGGGCCGTGACTAATCTTGGTAAAGCTTATCGTACACCCGCTGATAATCAAGATTTTTACACCTTTTTTGATGAATGGGCACGAGGTGAAGAATTAAACAGAGTGGAAGATGAACACTACGTGATGGCAGTATTGGTTCGAGGTGGTGTATTTGGTGAAAGTGACAAGTAAGGTGAATCGATGAAACATTATATAGACATCACTCTTTTGCCCGATGCGGAAGCTAACCTCGGTTTCATCTGGCAAAAGGTTTATCAACAAATTCATCTTATGCTGGTAGAAAACAAAGTGGGAGAAAAAGATTCTGCGATTGCCGTGTCATTTCCGCACTATGATGATGGAACATTTCCGCTAGGCGATAAATTACGCTTATTAGGTAAAACCGAGAAAGCCTTAAATGATTTAAAAGTAGGGCAAGGGTTATCTCGGTTAGACGATTATGTGCATATAAAAGGAATTAAACCGGTGCCAGATGACGTTAATCAGTTTGTTTATTTTAAGCGCAAGCAATTTAAATCACCTGATAAATTACGCGAAGGAGTAGACGAACAAGCTAAAAAGTTAGCGGCTAAAAATAACTTTGATATCAATGAGGTCAAGCAACGATTATTAGCAGCACTGGCTAAGTTTGAAACAGAATCAAGCTTACCGTTTATTAATATGACTAGTTTATCTACCGATAGAAATAGGCCAGTTGAGCAGCAAAACAGCTTTAAACTCTTTATCGAAAAACAAATCGTAACCAGTAGAAACAATAAAGAGTTGTTTACTTGCTACGGATTAAGTCGTCGAACTGAAGATCAGCAGGTGGCTATACCTTGGTTTTAATGGTACTGAGGTGAAAACACCAAAAAATAGCTCTTTAAAAGAATAATAAAACAATCAATAAGTTACAACGGTAGTAAAAATAAAGGTTAAAAATGACTTTTAATCTCAACTACTTGTTGTAACTTATTTTTATACTGATATTATACTGTTCACTGCCACACAGGCAGCTTAGAAATCTATCTTTTGACACCCTAAGCATTTGATCTTGTTCACTGCCACACAGGCAGCTTAGAAATTAGGGTCTAAATCATCAATATTACCGTACTCGTTCACTGCCACACAGGCAGCTTAGAAATCGCGCAACAGCGTGTAACTAAAACCCGATCCGTTCACTGCCACACAGGCAGCTTAGAAATCTGCCCCGAGACACCCAACGCATTTGATGTTGTTCACTGCCACACAGGCAGCTTAGAAATCGTTCACTGCCACACAGGCAGCTTAGAAATAGATAATCTTTAGCGCCTAACATGGCTTTTTGTTCACTGCCACACAGGCAGCTTAGAAATTGATAAGCTACCCTTTCTAAATACCTCTCACGTTCACTGCCACACAGGCAGCTTAGAAATTCCGCAGCTTCTTCAGATACTTCATCTTATTGTTCACTGCCACACAGGCAGCTTAGAAAGATCAAGCCAATGCAGTAAAAACCGCGCTTGAGTTCACTGCCACACAGGCAGCTTAGAAATTGTGCGTGTGGTGATTACAATCGAAATCATGGTTCACTGCCACACAGGCAGCTTAGAAATCTCACTTTTGACACCCTAAGCATTTGTGTTCTGTTCACTGCCACACAGGCAGCTTAGAAAAACAACCATGCACACAAATGACCAAACAATAGGTTCACTGCCACACAGGCAGCTTAGAAAATCCCCACGGGTCTTGTCCCACTTTATGAGTCGGTTTTTTACGCCAAAATTACAATAAAGTCCTTATAGCTACCTGATTTCAGTCTTTTAAGTAGTTTTTGTATTGGTAAATAAGAACGATATTGTCAGCTTAGGCTGAGAATGAAGAACCACAGCCGCAGGTTGTAGTTGCATTTGGGTTTCGAATGACAAATTGAGCACCTTCTACATTATCACTGTAATCGATTTCTGCTCCGACAAGGTATTGATAGCTTGCAGGGTCAATCAGTAAGGTGACGCCGCCCTTTTCTACTTGGGTATCATCATCGCCGACTTCTTCTTCAAAAGTGAAGCCATATTGAAAACCTGAGCAACCCCCGCCGGTAATAAAGACACGAAGTTTAAGCTGATCATTACCCTCTTCTTCGATTAGCGTGCTGACTTTATTGGCTGCGGCATCAGTAAAGTTAACTGGGCTTGGTATTTCACTTGACATGACTTGGCTCCAAGATATGCATAATTAAGTAATATTATCCCAAAAACCAAGTAATTTAGTCAAGAATTAGCTTTTTGTTCAAGCTGAAAGGCTTTTGTTTCCTCAGTAACATTGCGATTCAGATCCAGTGTACCGCCATTGTCTGCGGGAATTCGAATCAGTTGACCATTGAGCTCTGAACCAATGGTCATTTTAAGTAAATGGTCATAGACATTGCCTTTCACTCGTGGCACTACCAGGAACGATGCGATAGCGAGTAAGTCGTGCGAGCGGCTAGAAGGCGTTGGTCATGACAGCCTCTTTCGTCGCGTAGCGAAGAATAGTGGAGTCATGACATCCTCACTCCGTCAGTCGTTTGAGAGCCGATGGGTAGCGAGGTGACGAGGAGGTCTGGTGATCATGGTTGTCGTCGAACGGAGTGGCATTAAACCAGGGATGGATTAATGCTTTATCGATTACGCCGACACGCTGGTTGGCTCTGTCGGCTAACTTTACGTGGCCTACGGCGTAGATATTGCCATTAAGGGTGCCATTGATAATCAGATTAGGGAGCCGAATATCACCGGCAATAGCGCCTTGTTCACTGAGTGTCAGGACTGAGTCAATAGCATTGACGCTACCGGTGATGTTGCCATCAACACGTAGACCACCGCTAAATTCAATATTACCTTTGATATGGGTTTTCTGGCCGACTAATGTGTCAATATGACCGGAGGCCTCTTACTTTTTTTGTTTTTCGAAACATGGCTTACCTCTCAAGTTGCGTTGAGCTAGTTGTGACTTTCCAATCGAGCGTTTTCGTGAGGGTGGTTTTTTTATTCTGAATAAGGGTGATTCTAATTGACTTAGGCTCCATTTTTTTAGCCAATTTTATTTGACCATTGAAAACTTGAACATGTCTTAATTTAAGTTGGTGCACATTTAGCTTAATGGTCTCCGCTTTTTTGTCGACATAGCCTGTGATTGCGATGCTGAGTTGACCGGTTAGTGGTTTCGTTATTTTTTTGCCTTGAGATAGGACAAGTCGATAGTGGAACTGATTACCTTGCTGGTTATCAGCAATAATTTTTAGTTCACGTATTTGTAACTTGCTTGTGGCGCTACCTTGAGTGATGCTTTGATAGAAATTGAGTTCCTTATTGAGCGTGATGACGTTGTCTTGTAAGGTATTAAGTTGTTGTAATAATTCAGTGTTGGTGGCTTGTTGAATTGCCATGGACTGTTGTTGATTTAGGGCGTTGTTAATGAGGCCTTTATGCTCGGATGTTAATATTGTATTTTGTTTATGAAGTGCAATATTCTCTTGTTCTAAGAGCAACATTTTATTTGATAGTTCGCCCATGGTTTGTTGCCGACAACCCCAGATAATCAAGGCAACAATAATTAAGCCGGTTAGTCCGAGCAACAAGTTTCTAATAACCTGATGCTCATTATGTGGCTGAGGTGGCGTGAGCATGTTATAGGCTTTTATGGCATGGCAGCAATGGTATTGATGCCCATACCTTCAGGTAGACCAAAGACGATATTCATATTTTGAATTGCTTGGCCAGAGGCTCCTTTGACTAAATTGTCAATCGCTGATAAGACAACAACCGTATTACTTTGTTGTGGCTGATGAACGGCAATTCGACACATATTAGTACCTGTTACGGTTCTGGTCTCAGGGTGTGAACCGCTAGGGAGTACATCAACGAATGGTTCCTTAGCGTAGCGTTGTTCGAACAACGCTTGTAAGTTAGCTTCTTTTGTTAAAGTGCCGTAGAGGGTGGCGTGAATACCTCTGATCATGGGTGTCAAATGCGGCACAAAAGTTAGACCGACAGAGCTATCGCTGACGGCATTGAGGCCTTGAATTATTTCAGGTAGGTGACGATGGCCAGAAGCAGCGTAAGCTTTCATATTTTCTGATGATTCTGTCAACAATGTGCCAATAGCCGCTTTACGGCCCGCACCACTGACGCCAGATTTTGCATCGGCAATGAGGTGGTTAGTATCAATAATGCCTTGTTCTAGCAATGGAATAAAGCCGAGCTGAGTTGCCGTAGGGTAACAGCCTGGTACAGCAATTAATTGTGCTGATTTGATGGCGTCGCGGTTGACTTCAGGTAGGCCATAAACGGCTTCTGATAATAGTTCATGGCAGGTATGGGGCACGTTGTACCAGTGTTCCCACTCAGTCGCGTCACGTAGCCTAAAGTCGGCCGATAGATCAATAACCCGGGTATCACGTTTGATCAACTCCGGCACCATTTCCATGCTGACACAGTGAGGCGTTGCGAAAAATACGACGTCGCAGAGAGCTAATTGCGCTACATCTGGTTGACTGAACCGTTGGTCAAGATGTCCTCTTAGATTTGGGAATAAATCGCTTACTAGCTTGCCTGCTTCGCCACGGGAGGTGATGCATTCAATTGAGACTTCAGGATGATTTGCCAGTAGGCGCAGCAGTTCTACGCCGGTGTAACCGGTTGCGCCGACAATGCCTACTTTGATCATGATGTGTCATTTAGTCTAGTAAAACCCTACATAGTAAAAGATCTTAGGGTAAAGAGGAAGGGCTTAGTTGAAGTTTAGGTATTTTTCGAAGCGTTGTTTTTGCAATAGATAATCTGTGGTGGACACTTTTTCAGGCTCTGAAAAGTTAATTCCATTGATATATAGCGGGTAGGGGACATTAGATTTTCTTAGACTTAAGATAAATGATGCGACTTTCTTAAATACGGATTCGGCAT
Organism: Bathochordaeus stygius; assembly: GCA_004367955.1. Taxonomy (NCBI): domain Eukaryota; kingdom Metazoa; phylum Chordata; class Appendicularia; order Copelata; family Oikopleuridae; genus Bathochordaeus; species Bathochordaeus stygius. The sequence continues at coordinate 19,928 of SCLE01211986.1, read as the reverse complement.
TGGCTGGGCCGGAAAATTGTTTTGGGCCGAGGCGAATGGTGCAGAGGGCATCTTCTTTCGGCGATGTCATGGTGATAATGACAGGAAGATAGCCTTGTTTTTTGGTAAGAGAAGGTAAGGACAGTGGTGTTAATTTCCAGGCTTTATTGCCAGTCGTTAGTGGGACAACTTTGAAGTAGCGAATCTGTAGGTTTGGATTGTGTTCTTGAATGACACTTAAGAAATTCTGGAAATGATGTATTGCTGTTTCTTGGGTTAATTTGAGGCCATGTTGGGATGTTAGATTGCCAAATTCATCCAAGATATGAATCGAGATGGTTTGGTTTTTCTGTTCGGTAATGAGATTGATTGTGCCTTCATTCTGACAGGTAAGGAGCGTACTTACATATTGTGTTGGGTCAAGCTTAGCATAGATTTTTAAAACAGAAAAATGTGATCTTGGCTGGGTGAGTATTTGGTTCAGACTGGACTTGTTTAAGTCAGTTATATCGACACCTCCTGGCTGCCAGCTGAGCTGATGAATAGTATCTGAAATTTGTATAAGATAATGTCCACTCGTGTTTTCATGATAGTGAGTGTTTATTTCTTCATATAAGCTCGTAAGCCGCTGACTAATTAATGGGCCGTGGGTGTCAGACGGACAGCAGCAGCTTAAAGTGATTTTGGTTTTACCATTCAACCACCATGGAATGAGGTGGTTGAAGAGAGCAAGCGGTGCTGTTTTGCCATTGCTTTGAAAAGTTTGCCATTCACCTGATGTCGAACAACTTAGACCATCAATGCTGTAGAGGAGACTCTCGCCACGATTAGCATAGTTGAAAGGATCATTATGTAAACTTGTTAACTGTAACCTTTGTGGCTTAGAGATAAGGTGTTCGTCTTTTTCTAGATTTGCAAAGAGCAAAAGGTGAGCAAGTTTGGCGGGGTTTGAGCGACTTGTTAGATCTGGCTTGGACCGTTCTGTTAATGGAGAACGGAGTAATTTCTGTACAAGTGAGATAACGGTTTTGATGGTTATCAAGTGGGCTTTGTCAGCGATGAGAATCCGTGTTGCTTTATTTAATAAACCATTGAATATGGCCCATGTTAAAATATGTAATAAAGAGCCGTTATGGTAGAGCGGCTGTTGTGTTTCGGATGAGAGGGGAACAAGGCTTAATTTCCAGTCACCACTGCTAGAGAACCGATATAAATGGATTTCTTCTTCTGGTCTTTTTGCTAAAAGTCCAGCGGGGAGAGCACTGATGATATTCGGTTTGTCATCGACATAGCTTTGTAATGCTTGATCGATCAGTGCGCTGCTTGCAGGCAAGGCTATTTTCTGCTGAGAGGCAAATTTTTTGATAGCGGTTTGGACTTGAACAAAGGCTGTTTGTGTTTGTTGGTGTTCCGTTAAGCATTGTTCATATTTGGCGATGTCACGCTGGTCAAGAATTTGAAATTCGTGATTGCCCCATGGCCATGTTTTTGAGGTTTTATTGATGAAGTCTCGTCGCCAAGAATACTTGGGCTGTGAAACGCGTTTGGATAAGGCTTCTTGTGTTTGGATATAGAAAGATTGTTGGGCCAAACGCTTAGTTTCAGTTGTTAAATTGTTGTTAGTGACGTGACTAAATTGCAATACTTTACAGTCGATGGTGAGAGGTTCGCGTTCACCTTCGTAGACCGCCTTTTTATAGCTATTACTTAGGTAGTCTATGTTTGGGTATTGTTCGAATAAATTTTGACTATAGAGCAAAGGCAGAATGTTGGAGAGGCCTGATTTGACGCTATTGATAAGCAGATCACACGCATCGGTTATTAGTGTTTGGGCATCGACAGATCCTAGGTCGCCAAAGTCGAGGATCTGGTGGTGTGTTTGGGCTCTTTGTTGTGCAAAGGATTGCACGCTTTGTTGGTAATTTTCACCGGGAGGGACAAGCCACCAGAAGGGGGTGCCACCGGCCAGAATTAAGCCATTAAGATATAGTTGCTCTAATTGTTTTGGTTGAAGTGGTTTGGTTTGGAGAGAGTGTTCTCCGATTAATTGGGCATCAAGCGTAATTTCAAGACTTTTTGCCCACTGTGTTAACAGTTTAAGTTTATGCGTTAGGGCTTGACGTTGCCTAGGGTTAAGTTCGTTATGAATTACGTAGACTGTGAACGCGAGTTGGTCTGGGATATTGAGCAGGCCATATGAATTGATTAGGTATAGGCCGGACAGGCCATAATGCCGAATGCCTTGGCGATTGTATTTAAAGCCGGAGCCGGGATTGAGCTTCTGAACTTCGTCAATGGTTTTATCGTCAGCGTGATAATCAATAATACCGATAGGGGTTTCTCTGCCACCATAGCCTGGTAAATCAGGGATATTGGTGTGAAGTAAAAAAGGTAATAGTTGAAAAAAGTTTTGCTGCTGAAGCGACACTAACTTGCTTAACCGCTCGATCCTGGTGCGGTTAAGTTGTTTAAAACGATTGATGACTTGGAGTGCATCCATCTCAGTTCAACCTGATCCTAGTCTAATGCTTGAAGTGTCGCATGCCGGTAAAGACCATAGTAATATCGTGTTCATCGGCGGCGGCAATGACTTCATCGTCGCGCATTGAGCCTCCAGGTTGAATGACGGCACTAATGCCGACCTCTGCTGCTGCGTCTAAGCCATCGCGGAATGGGAAGAAGGCATCTGATGCCATCACAGCACCAGGGACGGGCAGACCTGCGTCTTCGGCTTTGATTCCTGCTATGCGGCTACTGACAACACGGCTCATTTGGCCTGCACCAATGCCAATAGTTTGTTGATTTCTGACGTAGATGATGGCATTTGATTTGACGAATTTCGCGACACGCCAAGCAAAACGTAAATCGGCCATTTGTTGATCGGTTGGGATTCTTTTAGTCACGACTTTAAGTTCATCTTCTGTCACCAAAGCGGTGTCTTGGTCTTGGACTAATAGGCCGCCGGTGACGCGTTTGTAATCGAGCCTTTGCGCTTGTTGTGTTGGTAATGTGCCACAATTTAATAGGCGAACATTGGCTTTCTTACTCACAATAGCTTTGGCTTCATCGCTGATATTTGGCGCGATAATGACTTCGACAAATTGACGATCGATAATGGCTTGAGCTGTTGTTGCATCCAGTGTTTGGTTAAATGCAATGATGCCGCCGAATGCTGAGGTCGGGTCTGTTTGATAAGCTAAGTCGTAAGCTGTTAATAAATTTTCAGCTGTTGCAACACCACAGGGATTTGCATGTTTGACGATGACGCAAGCCGGCGATTCAGGGAAGGCTTTAACGCATTCTAAGGCGGCATCGGTGTCGGCAATATTGTTATAAGATAAGGCTTTGCCTTGAATTTGAACTGTAGCACTGATGGTACCAGACTCGGGTTGTTGCTCTGTATAGAATGCAGCATTCTGATGCGGATTTTCGCCATAACGCATGTCTTGCGCTTTGTGGAACTGGCTGTTGAACGTACGTGGAAATTCAACTTTGTCATTATTATCGGTGATTTTGCCTAAGTAATTGGCAATCATGCCATCGTAATGGGCTGTGTGTTCAAATGTTTTTACGGCTAAATCAAAACGTGTTGCCTTATCGACGCCACCATTGCTCTCGATTTGTGACAGGATGCGAACATAATCGCCAGGGTCGATTAATACAGTAACAGAAGCATGGTTTTTCGCTGCAGCGCGCAACATAGTTGGCCCGCCAATATCAATATTTTCGATGGCCATGGGTAAGGTGCAGTCGTCGCGTGCGATGGTGGCTTCAAAGGGGTAGAGGTTGACGACAACGAGATCAATGGGGCTGATGTCATGTTCGGCCATGATGGCTTCATCTGTGCCACGTCGGCCGAGTAAGCCACCATGGATTTTAGGATGGAGGGTTTTAATGCGACCGGCCATCATTTCTGGGAAACCGGTGTGTTCTGAGACTTCCTTTACGGGTAAACCGGCTTCTTGCAATAGCTTAGCCGTACCACCCGTTGAGAGCAGTTCGATGCCAAGTTTATTAAGTTGTTGCGCTAACTCAAGTACGCCGGTTTTGTCTGAGACGCTGAGTAGTGCACGTTGGATCTTATTCATTAAACGAAACCTTAAGATAAAAATAATTATTCGATGAGACCGTAGGTTTTTAACTTTTTGCGTAGCGTACCGCGGTTGATACCTAATATTTCTGACGCACGGCATTGGTTGCCTTTGGTGTGTTCTAACGTGGCCTTGAGGAGTGGTAATTCAACTTCTGCCAATAATAAATTATATAAATTAGCAGTGTGGTGGCCTTCGAGTTGTTTGAAGTAGTCTTTGATGGCGGCTTCGACATATTGACTGAGCGAACATTGTTCTTTGCCGTTGACGGTGACATCTTGAAGAATTAAAGCTGATTTATGCGATGTCATGCTGCTATGGTCTCGTTTTTGGCCAGATCGCTGAAAAACTGTTCAGTGAAGCCTAATTGTTGTTGTGGGTGCTCAAAGGTATTCATCTTCTGGCGGAAAGGATTGCCATTACGTAGGCCTTTGCTATACCAAGCGATGTGTTTTCTGGCCATGCGGACACCGGTATATTCGCCATAAAAATCATAAAGTGCCTGGAGGTGCTCTATTAAGATACGTTGTACTTCAGCAACAGGCGGTGCATCAAGTTGTTCACCATGTTCTAGAAAATGGTGAATTTGTCTGAAAACCCAGGGGTTGCCTTGTGCAGCCCGGCCAATCATTAAACCGTCGGCTTGCGTATAGTCGAGAATGGTTTTGGCTTTGTCTGGTGTACTGATATCACCATTGGCGATAACGGGGATATTAATGGCTGACTTGATTTCGGCAATGGTGTCATATTCAGCGTCGCCTTTATAGGCACAAGCACGTGTTCTGCCGTGAACGGCAAGGGCTTGAATGCCTGATTGTTCGGCGATCTTGGCTATGGCAACGCCGTTGCGATGATCGGTATCCCAGCCAGTGCGAATTTTCAGTGTGACAGGGACATCAACAGCATTGACAACGGATTCAAGAATATCGCTGACGAGTTCTTCGTTTTGTAATAAAGCTGAACCAGCCATCACATTACAGACTTTTTTGGCGGGACAGCCCATGTTGATGTCGATGATGTGCGCGCCCTGTTCGACATTATGTTGTGCGGCTTCGGCAAGCATGATGGGATCAGCGCCGGCAATTTGAATGCTACGGGGTTCGGGTTCGCCAATGTGGTTTGCGCGAAGCAATGATTTTTTGCTGGCCCAAAGGCTTTTGTTAGCGGTGATCATTTCTGAGACTGCCATGCCGGCACCAAGACGTCGACAAAGCTGGCGGAAAGGACGATCGGTGACGCCAGCCATGGGGGCAAGGAAAAGGTTGTTTGGTAGCGTATAAGGCCCAATAGTCATGGTTGATTTAGTCATGGCGATGGCCTACTAAACGGATCCAACCTTCTTTTTGGGCTGGTGGTTGCATATCGAACCAAGCTTGGTCGCTATCACTGACTGCTTGAGCTTGCCTGTCCAAAATGTCTGATAACACGATGTCAGGGCAGGCGTCAGGAAGATAGGTCTCGATCTGCACTCCTTTGCGCTCAGCATTAGCTTGTGTTGCTACAAGCGCTTGCGGGTCAATGTCGACACCAATGACTTTTTTAGCACCCAATAGGGCGGAAGCAATGGTCAATATGCCACTTCCACAACCATAATCAGCGACGGTTTTATCTTTGACTTGGGCCTGAGCTAACCAATTAAGACATAAAGCAGTGGTAGGATGGGTGCCCGTACCGAATGCAAGGCCAGGATCGAGCAGAATCTTGATCGCATCAGGCTCTGGAGGTTGATGCCAGCTTGGGAACATCCAGAGCTGTTCACCAAAACACATGGGGTGAAAGTTGTCCACCCACGCTCTGTCCGAGTCTATGCCTTCAACAGCTTCGATACGGTATTTGGGCAAAACTGAGGGCGCTATCAATTGAGTGAGCTGTAAGACAATGCGATCGGTATCACTATCAGCTTCAAAGAGGGCAACAACATTGGTGTCTTGGCACAGTGGCGTTGAGCCTATTCCTGGTTCGTAAATTGGTTGATCAGCATTGTCCTGAAAGGTCACTGCACTGGCGCCACATTCTGATAAATGATCAGAAAGCGGATCGGCGCCGTTGGGGGTGGTGCTGAAGATAGATTGGATCCAAGCCATGACTAGGTGCGTGTAGAAACGGTGGCTAGGGAGTTCATAACGACGTTACAGGCCGAGTTTCTTTTCAAGATAATGGATGTTAGTGCCACCGGTTTGGAAATGGGGATCATCAATAATGTCTTGTTGTAGAGCAACATTGGTTTTGATGCCTTCAATGCCTATTTCTCTGAGTGCTGTTCTCATACGGGCAATGGCGGAGTCACGGGTTTTACCAAAAACAATCAGCTTGCCGAGCAATGAATCGTAATTAGGTGGTACGCGATAGCCGCTATAGACATGCGAATCCATTCGGATACCGGCGCCGCCGGGTGCATGGTAATGGCTGATTGTGCCAGGGCTTGGCATAAAGGTTCTGGCATCTTCGGCATTGATTCTGCATTCAATAGCATGGCCCTGGATGACAATGTCTTCTTGTTTTATCGATAACGGTTCACCGGCGGCGATACGAATTTGTTCTGCCACTAAATCAGTATCTGTTACTTGTTCTGTAACGGGATGCTCGACTTGGATACGGGTATTCATTTCGATGAAATAAAATTCACCATCTTGATATAAAAATTCGAATGTACCTGCGCCACGATAGCCAATTCGAACACAGGCTTTGGCACAGGTTTTACCCATGCGATCACGTAGTTCTGGGCTGATGCCGGGTGCAGGGGCTTCTTCTAATACTTTTTGATGACGGCGTTGCATTGAACAATCACGTTCACCTAAATGGATTGCGTTACCGTGTTCATCAGCAAGGATCTGGAATTCGATATGACGTGGATCTTCTAGGAATTTTTCCATGTAAACGATGTCATTGGCAAAAGCGGCTTTGGCTTCGCTACGAGTGAGTGCAATGGCATTAAGCAAGTGGGCTTCACTATGCACTTCACGCATACCTCGACCACCACCACCACCGGAGGCTTTGATGATTATCGGATAGCCAATGCCTTTAGCGAGTCGTAGATTTGTGGCATCGTCATTGCCTAATGGGCCATCTGAGCCCGGTACACAAGGTACACCGGCGGCTTTCATTGCGGCAATAGCGGAGACTTTGTCACCCATTAAGCGAATGGTGTCAGCTTTAGGGCCGATAAAGATAAAGCCACTTTGTTCAACGCGTTCAGAGAAATCTGCATTTTCTGACAAGAAACCGTAACCGGGATGAATGGCTGAGGCGTCAGTGATTTCGGCTGCACTAATGAGTGCAGGAATATTAAGGTAGCTTTCGTTGGAAGCTGCCGGGCCAATACAAACAGTTTCGTCTGCTAGTAAGACGTGTTTGAGATCGCGATCGACATCGGAATGGACCGCAACGGTTTTAATGCCAAGTTCTTGGCAGGCACGTAAGACACGGAGGGCAATTTCGCCTCGATTGGCAATGACAATTTTATCGATCATAATGTTTCTTTATCCATGGTTTATGCTGAGACTAAGTCACTTAAAAAACTGATCGGACTCTAGATTTATTCAACGATAATGAGGGGTTCGTCGAACTCTACTGCGTGTCCATTTTCGACCAAGATAGCTTTGATAACACCGCTGCGATCAGACTCAATTTGGTTGAACATTTTCATTGCTTCGATGATGCAAATGACATCGCCTTCAGCGACAGTTTGGCCGATTTCGGCAAACGGTGCTGATTCAGGTGAAGATGAACGATAGAAGGTGCCAACCATGGGTGACTTAATGGCATTGTTAGTGTTGTTAACAGGTATTGCAGGGGCTTCTATTTCGGCTGCGACGGTTACTGGCGCGACTGACGTTGCTTGCATAGGGGGTGTCTGCATGACCATTTGTGCTACGTTTGGGCTGTTTCGGCTAATACGTACCGACTCTTCACCTTCTTTAATTTCAATTTCAGCGACGTCCGACTCTTGAATCAAGTCGATCAGTTTTTTGATTTTACGAATGTCCATAAAGTAACCTTAAATTTGATGAGTCTGTTTGATAGCAGCTTGGAGCGCGAGTTCATAGCCCTGCGCGCCTAGGCCAGAGATAACGCCAAAAGCGATATCGGATAAGTAAGAATGATGTCTAAACGTTTCGCGTGATTGAACATTAGATAAGTGCACTTCGATGAAAGAAATATTAATTGCCGCTAATGCGTCACGGATGGCCACACTGGTGTGGGTGAATGCTGCCGGGTTGATAATAATGAAGTCGGTGTTATTTGTTCTTGCCAGTTGAATTTTATCGACAAGATCATGCTCGGCATTACTCTGGAAGCTTTCTAATTCGTGGCCTTTGTCATTGGCATAGCGCGTTAAAGTATCAACGATATCTTGTAGTGTCTGGGCACCATAAACTTCAGGTTCGCGCGATCCTAAGAGGTTTAAATTGGGGCCATGAAGCACAAGAATCTTTGCCATTGTGAAATATTAGAACCTGAATCAAACGAGATGGTGCAAATTTTGCACCAGCGCTGCAACATTGTCCAGTTTTTTAGTAGAAAAAGCGCTTTTTTGTCGCTAAATTCGTCGAACTAGAACTCTATTGGTTATTCTTCAATTGCAAGAACGGAGGTTAAGTGGGTATTGAAATCACTGGCATTGAGGGTGCCAATAAGGCGGTGTTGTTTATATTCGCTGCCTTGTGGGCCAAAAAACAGGATAGTGGGTGGGCCAAAGATGCCGAATTGTTTTAATAAGGCTTTTTGTTCATCGTTGTTATCAGTCATATTAAGCTGTAATGATGTGATACCGGCTAATGTTGCGACAACGGTAGGATCTTGAAAAGTAGTCATTTCCATGGTTTTGCATTCAACACACCAATCTGCATAAAGGTCGAGCATGACGGGCTGGGTTGATTGTGTGAGCGCTTGTTCAAGCTCGACTAAATTAGTAATTTGTTTAAATTTAACGCCTTGCTCACTATGTCCCATTGCGTTGGAGCCGGATGTGATTCCTTGTAGCGGTTGCCAAACATTGTGGCTGCCACTTGCGCCGCCAGTGATTAACAGTGCACCATAAATCAAGATAATAATGCCTAACCCTTTGGAGAGCTTTTCATAGCTATTCGAAGAGAGGGTAAGTGCATTGAGCGCGCCCACATAAATGGCAGAGACGATGAGTAAACTACCCCAGAGTAGTAAGGCTACCCAACCAGGAATAATACGTTCGAGTAACCAAATGGCTAGGCCAAGCATGAGTAGACCAAAAACGGCTTTAATGCTATCCATCCAAGCGCCGGCCCTTGGTAATAAACTACCGGCGGATGTACCGATGGCGAGTAGCGGTAACCCCATTCCCATACTGAGGGCAAATAGGGCGGATGCGCCTAGAATCGGGTCGCCTTGTTGGCCAATAAAAATTAAGGCGCCAGCGAGTGGCGGTGCGAGGCAGGGGCCGACGATAAGACCCGAGAATAACCCCATTAAGGCAACGCCAGCTAGCTTTCCGCCTTTTTGTTGGTGGTTGATGTTATGTAGGCGGTCTTGTAGACCTTGAGGCAATTGTAATTCGTAGAGGCCAAACATTGAGAGTGATAAAATAACGAAAAGGGCGCTAAAGCTCCCAATTATCCATGGGTTTTGTAACATGGGTTGGATGTTGGCACCGAGCAAGCCTGTGAGTAAGCCCGCGATGGTGTAAGTCACCGACATGGCGAGAACATACACTAGTGATAAGGTGAATGCTCTGCGAGTGGTGATGTGATCTCCTTCCCCGACAATGATACTGGATAAAATGGGAATCATTGGGAATACGCAGGGTGTGAAGGCTAGTAATATTCCGATACCAAAAAAGCTGAGGAGCACTTTAAAGAGATTATCTTGCACTAGGCTTTGGGCAAGCTGGTCTTGCTCAGAGAAGGGGTCAGATAATGGCTGTTGTGTTTGTGTCGAGACACTACTGTCATTTGTCGGCGTGTAGGCGGGCAAGAGTAGTTCAAAGTTTTTTTTGGCTGGCGGATAACAAATATTGAAGGTTTCTGAACAACCTTGATAATGCGCAACGAACGTGATGGGCAGTTCTAATTGGCCACGATTGAGCGGTAGGGCAATTTTAATGTCGTCTAGATAGACTTCGGTTGGGCCGAAGATTTCATCATCTTTGATTTTACTCTTTGGCAAATTGTAAGGCAAAATTTGAATCGGTGATTCAGCTTTGATTTCAAATTTTATCTTGTCTCTATAGATGTAGTTCCCGGGTGCAATAGTGAATTGCGCTGATAAGACCGTGGGGGCATCGATATCAATTTTAAATTGAAAGGCCTCATCTTGTGTTGGCGGCATGGCTTCATCACCGATGCTGTCAAATAGATCAGCCTGGGAAGGGGTAAGGTATGCCATGCTAAGCATTAATAAGAGGAATAGCTGTTTTTTCATGTTTTATTTAATACCGTTTGGTAGGTTTGTGTTGATATTGACTCCGCTAGGGAGCAATTGTTTCATTTTTTCAGATAAAAAACGAATTCGTTATGCTACTGTAGCGCTTCCGATGTTTCGTGATTAAGTTTTTAATATAATGAGAAATAGCCCAGCAGCCGAAATACCTTTGCCACAAACGACAAAGTTTGATTTTGTCAGAATGTCAGTAGCGTTATTGTTCCTAACGTTAGTTCTTGTCTTTACTTACCTCTTTACAGTCCCCAGTGCAGAACATTTGTTTTTAGCGATTGCTGCCGTATTTGGCGGCTATATGGCGATGAATATTGGCGCCAATGATGTTGCAAATAATGTTGGTCCTGCTGTCGGCTCGAAAGCGATGACGATGGGTTGGGCCATTGTTATTGCGATGGTTTTTGAGGCAAGTGGCGCTTTTATTGCCGGTGGTGATGTGGTTTCAACTATCAAGAAAGGCATTATTGATATTGACGCTTTTGGTGATGATACCAACCATTTTTTATGGGCAATGATGGCGGCACTATTAGCGGCGGCATTATGGTTGAATTTGGCTACGATGGCTAGAGCGCCTGTCTCGACAACGCATTCGATTGTCGGTGGTGTGATGGGGGGGGGGATCGCGGCTGCAGGTTTCGATATTGTTAATTGGGAAACGATGGCGAAAATTGCGAGTTCATGGGTAATTTCTCCTGTTATTGGGGGTGTGATAGCGGCGTTGTTCCTATTAGCGATTAAGAAAACGATTGTTTTTAAAGACGATAAGATGGTGGCATCTTATCGATGGGTACCCATCTATGTCGCGGTGATGGCATGGGCGTTTGTGACTTACCTAGTGTTAAAAGGCTTGAAGAAAATTTGGCCGCAGATGCTGAATTTAGTTAATGATGTGTTCTTTTTTACAGTGGAAGTGAGCAAGAAACCTTCTTTTTTAACGGCGGCGTTACTAGGTGGACTAGTGGCTATTCTAGTTTATAGCATTGTTAAAAAGCGCCTTCGTTCTAAGCTGAAACGTTTAGATAACACGCGTAAGAGTGTTAATGCTTTATTTACGATTCCATTGGTTTTTTCGGCGTCATTATTGAGCTTCGCCCATGGTGCGAACGATGTGGCTAATGCGATAGGTCCTTTAGCCGCGATCAATGATGCAGTGATGACGGGTGGAATTTCAGCTAAGGCAGAGATTCCATTTTGGGTGATGGCGGTGGGCGCATTTGGTTTGGCGCTTGGTTTAGCTTTATATGGGCCACGCCTCATTAAGACAGTGGGCAGTGGTATTACTGATTTAGATCAAATTAGGGCTTTCTCAGTCGCAATGGCGGCGGCGGTTACCGTTATTATCGCGAGTCAATTAGGTCTACCTGTGAGTTCAACCCATATCGCGATTGGTGGGATATTTGGTGTTGGTTTATTGCGAGAATGGCTTGATAAAAACAGTACTTTGCAAGCAGAAATCGCGCGAGAAAAGGCATTAGTAAGAGGTGAAAAAGAACGGCTACGTGCTTTATACGACAAGTTGAGTACGGTTGAAGTCAGAAAAGATAGAACGACTGCAGATTCTGAAGAAATGCTTCGGATATACAAATTGATTGATGAAGAAAGAGTCGTGATTAAAGCGGCAAAAAAAGAATTAAAGAAAGATCAGAAGAGTCTTTATATTAAGCAAGGTATGATTCAAAAAATCATTACAGCTTGGTTGATTACCGTGCCTTCGGCAGCGGTTTTGTCGGCGTGTATTTACTATATTATTGAAAGCGCAGTGGGCTAAAGCGATATTGCTTTATTGAATACGGTGCCAGTGAAAGACGCGAAGCAAGTTCTTAAGACTTTATTTGGTTATGATGCTTTTCGTCATAGCCAAGAGCAGATTATCCAAACCCTGATTGACGGTGATGATGCGTTGGTATTGATGCCAACGGGTGGCGGTAAATCGTTGTGTTATCAAATCCCTGCACTGGTTCGTGATGGTACTGCTGTGGTGGTGTCACCTTTGATTGCTTTGATGCAAGATCAAGTTGATGCTTTGCAGCAATTGGGTATCAATGCGGCTTTTATCAACTCTAGTCAATCTTCGGATGAGGTAAGACAGGTTGAGCAGGCGCTATCAACCGGTGAGTTGAAGCTGCTCTATATTGCCCCAGAACGTTTGCTCATGCCTAAGATGTTAGGGCTATTATCATCTTGCCAACTTGCGTTATTTGCGATTGATGAAGCACATTGTGTATCACAATGGGGCCATGATTTTAGGCAGGATTATCAACAGCTTAAAATATTTCATGAGCAGTTTCCTACGGTACCTCGAATTGCGTTAACGGCAACGGCTGATCAGCGAACACGTGAAGAAATTATTACGCAGCTAGCTTTGGATGATGCCAAGGTGTTTATTAGTAGCTTTGACCGTCCGAATATTCACTATGCGATCTCTGAAGGCAATAACCCCAAAAACCGGCTTTGGCAGTTCCTTGAGCAAAATCACGCTTCTGATGCTGGCATTGTTTATTGTTTATCGCGGAAAAAAGTAGAGGCGATTGCAGAATGGTTAAGCGAACAAGGCCGTGTCGCATTGCCTTATCATGCGGGCTTACCTCAGGCTGTTCGTCAGAAACATCAACATCGGTTTTTGCGAGAAGAGGGTGTCATTATTGTGGCGACAATCGCCTTTGGGATGGGGATTGATAAGCCGGATGTGCGATTTGTAGCGCACTTGAATTTGCCGAAAAGTATTGAAGCTTATTATCAGGAAACGGGTCGTGCTGGACGTGATGGCACACCTGCGAACGCTTGGATGGCCTATGTCCTACAAGACGTCATTACATTACGACAGTTTATGCAAGACTCTAATGCCGATGAAGCGCATAAGCGGGTTGAGCATCATAAGCTGGAGTCAATGTTGGGTTTATGTGAGCTGATCAGTTGTCGTCGCCAAGCTATTTTGGCTTATTTTGATGAGGCTGGTGGAGAGAAATGTGGTCACTGCGATAATTGCCAAAATCCGCCAGAGCAATGGGATGCGACAGAGGATGTACGGAAAGCGTTGTCGTGTGTTTATCGTACTGCTCAACGGTTTGGCGTCAATTATATTATCGATATTTTATTGGGTAAGACTGATGATCGGATTCAACAAAATGGTCATGACAAGTTAAGTACTTTTGGTTTAGGCCAACACAAAACAGCGGTGGAATGGCGTAGTGTTTTCAGGCAGTTGATTGCGTTAGGTTATGTCGATATTGATGTGTCACGTTATGGTGCCTTGTGTTTAACCGAGCAATGCCGAGACCTTTTGAAAGGAGATCAAACCTTAGCATTACGCCAATATGAACAACCAATCAAAGCCAGTAAAGAAAGTAAGAATAAGTCATTAATTCGACCACAAGATCAGGTTTTATGGAAAGCTTTACGGGCATTACGTTTACGGTTAGCGGAATCATTGGGTGTACCGCCTTATGTGGTGTTTCATGATGCAACATTGCAGGAAATGTTAAAGCACAGGCCCGATAGTTTAGTAAGAATGGCGAAAATTTCTGGCGTCGGTGAGCAGAAGTTACTGCGTTATGGCGATGATTTTATGACTGAGATTGCCAACTATCCTTTGTCACCGCTCATGGATAACCGCTTGAGTGCGACGGTGAATGAAACCCTGTTATTGCATGAACAAGGTTTGACGATTGATGCCATTGCTACTGAACGTGCGGTCAAAGAAACCACGGTTTATAGTCATTTGGCTGAGGCGATTGAAGTGGGCTTACTGGATGTTAATACTGTTCTAGGGGTGTCTGAATCTGAATATCTTACGATTGTGCGGATGATTGATTCGTTTGATGATGTTGATAAAGGTAAGTTAAAACCGGTTTATGACGCGTTGGATGGGGAATATAATTATGGCTTTTTACGGTGTGTTCGAGCGAGTATGTAGTCTATACCTGCGTCTTTCCTGATATGCCGAGTGTCCCTCACAATTAAAGATACCGTCTTAAAGATCAAGCTTTAAAATACAAGTTTTGTGTTTATTTTGCATAATTAACATCAAAATCCCGTCCTGATTTTAATACGCCATAAGATATAACAAGCAACTTTCTCATCACCGCACATAAAGCCACTTTTTTAGGTTTACCCTTTTGCTGTAATCGCTGGTACAAGTCAGTCATTAAGGGATTATGCTTAATGGCTACCATTGCAGGCATATACAAGGCCTTTCTAAGGCGTGGGTTACCTATTTTAGATAAGCGTGACGAGTTAATACGTGACCCCGACTGTTCTATGCTCGGGTTTAACCCTACAGAATTAAAGGGGACGCTACCCTTTAATTGCCCAGCGGGGTAATCGCCGTGAGGATGTGTTTTTTTGTGATGAGGATAAGGCGCTCTATTTAGCTTGGCTTGTTGATTATTGTGATAAACATGCTGTTACCCTCATTGCCTACTGCTTGATGGGTAACCACATCCATTTAATCCTTACCCCTCCGGCAGAAGATAGCCTTGTAAAAGTCTTAAAGCCTTTGCATATGCGCTATGCCCAATACATTAATAAACAGAAAGGGTGGACAGGTCACTTATGGCAAGGTCGCTTTTTTTCTTCTGCATTAGATGACGTGCATACTCAAGCGGGTATTCGTTATGTTGAACGCAACCCAGTAGCAGCAGACATGGTTAAAAAAGCCGAAGACTACAAATGGTCCAGCGCTGCCCATCATTGCGGTTTTGTTGATAATAAAACGTTATTAAATAAAGCAAACCAACGGACGGGTATTCCTCAAACTAATTGGGCTGACTGGTTATCAGAGCCTGAAAACTTGGATTTTACCAAAGTGTTGGAACGTAATATTGAAAAAGGCTTGCCTTGTGGCAGTGATAGCTTTATCAGTATGCTAGAGAAGCAAGTAAAGCGTAATTTACAGTTTCGGCCTCAAGGAAGACCCAAAAAAGGGTAGCGTCCCATTTACCTGATGATATTTACGATATAACAGCCAGGAATGAAAACGTTTGGGATAGAGAAATAAACCCTCTTGAGGACTTCGGATTTGATGAGCTTGGCGACGCTTACTGGGAAGCCGAAAGGATAAGAGGTCAAATAGCAGTAGAGCAAGGCGCGGACGCTATAGCTGTGTTTGATGAGTACGGGGTTAGCTATTTAATCCCGCACGGGAGCAAGGCGGTAGCTAAGGAAGAAGTTACATCGGGAATAAAAAAGCCATCACTGCGTTTATTGCATAAAGCAAAGCTAGAGATAGATCAGATGGTTAGCAAAGTAGGTGAAAACTCTTTAGGCCATACCACAAAGACCCATCTACTAGATGTGAAGGAAAAGCTATTGCAGCAAATGGATGATGCAAGCCCAGGCTATAAGAGCGCGCGTGAAACTTTTGAAGCGGAATCGCCCGCGGTCACTAAAATACAGGAGTCAATTGTAGGTAAAATAGCGGCTCTTGATGACACGCAACTAAAACAGGTGGCAAGTAAGATATTCGACCCTGCACAAACTAACCCCCAAGTATTGCTAAAGGCTAAAAAATCAATCCAAGATGTACATCCAGACGCATGGAATGAGATAGTTAGGACAGAATTTGAAAGGCGATTAGGCGCTATAAAATCAACCGCCGCTACTGGCGCTGTTGAGAACATACCCGGCCAGCTATTCAGAGCTTTATTCCCTAACAACAAAAGCACCCGCGTACTAATGAACGCGCTAGATGCTGAAGGTAAAAAGAACCTTAAACTCCTCAAGACTTCTTTAGGGCGCGCCAGCCTGGGCAGGGCGGGAGGAAGCTCTCAAGAATCAGCGCACGAAGGAATTAAACGAGAGATAAAGGGTGGTATAAGTTTATCGCTTAGAGACTTTATAAGACATCCGTCAGGCACAATAGCTAGAACAGGGGAAGATACCGTTTTCAATAAGAAGGTTTCCGTCTTATCAAAAGCGCTTTTCGATCCAACATGGAAAGCAGAGATGAAAAAGATACGGCGCTTAGATCCTAATAGTCCAGCAGCAGCTAGAGCGATGGCGCAATTGCTAGATGATGCAGGCGGTGCGAGAATAGATTCTCGATCAAGAGAAGAGCAGCCATGACAGCGCCAACACCTACCAAAACCCATGGCGCATATATTAAAAAAGCTACCAGTATAATTAACTGCATGTTAGCAGTATACACTAATACGGAAAGGTCAAAACAATACCAAGAGCCTTTTTATCTCCACCTGTATATTTTAAAAACTCACCATAAAAATGACCGACTACATCAAAGTTGTGGTAAACACTAATAAAAGGCCATACGTTTTCGTTTATTTCTTTGATAACTTCAAACAATACGCCTTGAGGATATTTTTTTGATAGTTTTGAATCTGTTTTTCCTAAATTAGGTTGAGATGCAACATTGGCATAAGGCTGTAGCATTGTGTCTTTTTTGGCTTGGGGTATTTCTGCATTATCAAGCTCCTTTTTAATGGCTCTTAGCCATTCTTCGGGCATGTCCTTTGCGGAATAATTATGAAATGATTTTGCAAAAGACTGGTTCATTAAAGAAATCAAAGTACCACTTACTAGAAGAGGTTTATCCTCTTCTGAAATCTTAGCAGTTGTCCATATAAACTCATGGAGTTCTTTTGCAAATGAGATTAAATCTTGATGGCGTTTTTTCTCAACTTCTGGATCAAAAGCGGAAAGCCGATAATAATCATCAAATGGTAAAATTTTATCAACTTGCTTCCCGATTCATTGGATAACTCCTTGAATGATGAGCTTCCAGAAGGCATTAAAAAGTTACTTGTTAAAAGGGAGTCTTCCGTTGTGCCACTAACCGCAATTGCCAAAACTGTATATTCTTTTGATAGGTGTGTTGCGTAATGCAACACACCATCAACAGCGTAATCTTTTGCATTATCACGGTTTGCACTTTCGTGGTGTTTTACGTTGGCTTTACATTCAACAACAATAATAAAATTAGGATCAAGTTCAGAGCTGATTATAAATTCGGGGTATCCACCTTTCCCAGTTTTGGATTTACTGGCTTTTGATAAGAGCGTTTTAACACGCTTAATTTCTGATTTTTGTTCTTCTACTGATATTCCATTGTCTGGTTCGTAGTAACCGCATGAACGCAATTTATCACGCACTAGATTTTCAGTTATTCTTTCATTTGCCATATTTCAGGTTACTTCCTATGTGTGATATTTTGTACAGCTAACGTCTGGCTCAGTTTCAGACAAAAGAGGCTAATTTTTGCGATAGAAAAATAAGTGCCGCTTTTGGCTGTCCACTGCAGCAAATTGTTAGCTTTTATACTCGAACTATATTCATTAAGGGCTCGAAGGAATATAAAGCAGGTCTTCTTCCCGATGCCTCTTCGAGTGTAATAATAATTTCATTATCTAAAAGCGCTCTTGTAAACCTTGCGGCAGAAGCAGCAGGGATGCCACTATTAGACGTAAATCTATTATTTCTAAATATTGGATTTGTAAAGACAAAATCTAATGCATTAACACTCCATTTTGAGGAAAGAATATCAGCGAAAGATTGTTTCATTTCTTCATATAGTGAGTGAATATCTTCAACAATTAAGAGGTTTTTTACTGCTTGCTCTTCAATTGCTTCTAGAAAAAAGGCGCACCAACTTTCCCAGTCGCCATGCTCAGACACTTTTCGCATAGTATCTATATATAGATCTTTATTGTCCTCGAAGTATCCGCTCACATAAAAGTGAGGTGCAGATATTGTCCCTGACGACCAAAGCATAAGCGTAATAAGCATTCTTCCTATACGACCGTTCCCGTCTTTAAATGGATGAAGTGCCTCGAATTCGATATGTGTCATAGCCGTTTTAAGCAGAGTGGGATGTTCGCTATTATTTATATAATCAAATAGAAAATCTAGCCCTTTTTCTAAGGTTTCTGGACTTGTTGGGATGAATAATATTTTCTTTCTGTTCTTGTCGGCTAAATAATTTTGTTCTGTTTTAAATTTACCTGGGGATTTTTTTGCTCCACGACCGAAGGAAAGTAACCTTTGGTGAATACTTTTGATAAGTGATTTAGATAGCGGGTAGCCATCTTCCATTGCAGATTGTGCTGCTTTTAATGCTCTCTGATATAGAATTGTCTCAATAATCTCAGATCTAACATTAGAAATATCGTTTTCTTCGCCTTCATGATCAGCTTCATACTTAAGAATTTCATCCATTGTGCTTATTGTCCCTTCCATTCTGGACGATATTACAGCTTCTTGGTTTCTTAAGGGAGCTAATAGTATTTCACTATTGTGCATGTTCTTGAGCATTTGATCATAGCGAGCAACAGCATCTGTAGCCTTAATGATTGCTGTAATAAATTTTCCATAGTCCAGTGTCTTTGGCGGAAACTCTCCATAATGGTAACCAACCGCATCATCTAAGTTAAGCTCCATGTTCTATACTCCGTTGTCTCTCATATTTCAAAAAATAAGCATCTAAAGTTAGTTTGTAGATAATATATTATTCATTTTGATTGTCAATAAACTCAAAGTATTAATGACTATGTGTTTTCATATTCATAAAATATGATATTTGATACAAAAATGTTTTTGAGCTGAAGTGATTTACTTCAAATCTCTTTGAGTCTCATATTTTAATATTTTTGAGGAACAAAGTATTTTGACTTGCAAGGATGCACCCCAAATCTCCTTAAATATCATATTTTGAGTTTTTTGATATACAAAGCATTTTGAGCTGGTAAGAATTAACGGGTATATATTGGAACTTTTCTAAGGCTAACGCCTCAATCAGAGGCAAAAAACAGTTGGTTAAAATTAGCGACGCAGGAGCAAAAGCCAACTGTTTTTTGTCCTTTTGAACGACTTGTTAGGGCTACTTGCCTACTGTAGCAATTAAGTCGCCATTTGGTTTTCTGACGAATGTTGATTTACTCGGATAATCCCTGCCAACAGTTCTAAATATTTTTAGTATGACTTGTAAAGGTACAAAGTATACTTTCTTGTCTTTTTGGCGATCTGTAGAAACATACGCACCTTCTAGCTTACCGTCGCCTGAAACAACAAAAACA
This sequence comes from Bathochordaeus stygius, assembly GCA_004367955.1. NCBI lineage: Eukaryota > Metazoa > Chordata > Appendicularia > Copelata > Oikopleuridae > Bathochordaeus > Bathochordaeus stygius. The sequence goes on along the minus strand of SCLE01211986.1, from coordinate 421 downwards.
TAGCTATGCACAAATAAATTACAGATGAACTCAATATCTCTTTGCTCACTGTGAATTTTGGTTAAGTCATAGTTTTCGTCCAGAAAAGCATGATTAAGCCAATTAACTCTTTTAGTGTTTTTATGCCATTGAATGTCAAATTTAAGCTTTTTCGTTGAATCCGATATTTTAATAGTTTCAATCAGTTTTCTGACAGAATAAAAGCCTAGCATCAACTCTTTTTCTAGCTTAACGTAAGTTGTTTCTCGAGTATTTTCACTAAGCCTGAGTTTACTTAACCATCTTGCAGCAGCTAGTAATGGTTCTTTCCAATAGTGAGACTCGTAAATCATATTCGAGGTAGCCCTAACGACTGTCGGCAATAACGGGATTTATTGTCATAAGTTTGAAAAAGTTATGACAATAATTTCCCGTTGATTGC
>SCLE01211985.1:0-42134 GCA_004367955.1 Bathochordaeus stygius | reverse complement strand
TCTGACAGGGCAATGCTCATTGCCGACAGTCGTTAGAACGGAACTGCTCGCGATAGCGAGCGGTTCCGTTCTAACAGTCCAATTAAGCGGAACTCATTTTCCGCTTATTCTTGTCCTATATACGGACAATTAATCCATCCTATCGATATATTATTAATAAAGCTAATGATGGATGATAACAGTCAAACAGGCTCTGTTTCTGTTTCGAAATACAGGCCGAGTGCGGTTCGTTTGATGGATCAAGTTCGTGAAGTGCTTCGCTATCATCACTATGGCTATAAAGCAGAGCAGGATTACACGGGTTGGATTAAGCGGTATATTAAATTTAATCAAACTCGTCACCCTGGCGATATGGGAAAGCGTGGAATAAAGGGGTCAAATCTTGACTTAACACATTAAAGCGCTTGCGGGTTTCTGTCTTCCTTTTGTCTATTAGGGCTATGATTAGCCTTACCCTGGGTCATTTCGGTTCGGATCTACATAAGTTACTGTTCCTAAAAGGTAACCAATCAAATAGACCCATGTTTTAACTGTCAACCCAAAGCAGAAATGTCCCCTTCTCTGCAAAGCTAAAGTGCCCCTCAGGCAATCGGTCTTTCCGTATTTTTATAGGCTCGTTTCCATGGAGGGTCAACACGGGATTTATGTGTTGTCTGTTTGGCCTGTTTCAAATTGTGTTAACGCCCCTTCACCGTTTGCTCTGTTAACACGGAAAATGCTGTGCTTATCGGAATACAGGCTCACAGGACGACCGTATTGTGCACAATAAGTCGATAAGGTGTCCATGTAAGCTTGCGTTGTTTCCGTGGGTGAAAAATGCAAGCCCATCCGTTCACTGGTGGCATCATCAATACCAACAGTAGGCGCTTTAGGCGAATCCAATCAGCGTACAAGGCGCACCTCTGTCTTGCGGTTTCAACCGGTCGATGCAACATTAATTCTCCTCGGCTAGAACGTCAGCTTCTGGATTGATCAATACGCGCTTTCTTGGCTGATTTTGGTATCCCGATAGCGCCTTCAATCATCCACTCTCTCAGGGTTTCAACTGAACATGACAGGCCATGTTGCTCGGTTAGTTTTTCGTGGGCAACCGCAAGGCTATTATTCGCGGGTTTCCCTTGCTGTTTTGAGATTAAGCCTTGTGCTCCATGGTCACGATAACGTTTCGCCAGTCGTTTGATTTGGCGCACGCTTAAATGGAGTTGCTCGGCGGCCTGTTGCTGTGTTAATTGATGTTTATTTGTTAGCTGAATGACTTTAATCGGTTGACTGCTTTTTTGCTCATTGTGAGCAATTCCCCTTACCCCCTTAACTGAAAAGGGGACATTTTAGCTTTGTTGAAAGGGGGCATTACTGCTTTGGGCTTACAGGTGCGGCATTGTGGGATGAAGTGAAAGATCGGCTGTATGAGCCAGCAATGGACATGTCTGGTGGTCAGCAACAACGTTTGGTGATTGCGCGGGCCATCGCGATTAAACCGGAAGTGTTATTGCAGATGAGGCCTGCTTTGGCATTGGATCCGCTTTCTACTTTGAAAATTGAAGAGCTGATTTATGAGCTTAAAGATAAATATACGATTTTTGTCGTGACACACAATATGCAATAAGCAGCCCGTGCTTCTGATTACACCGCGTTTATGTATATGGGTGAGCTGATTGAGTTTGGTGCGACGGATGAGTTGTTTACCAACCCTGAGAAGAAGCAAATAGAAGATTATATTACAGGTCGTTATGGATAACGCTAAAGGCGAATAGGAGTTTTTTATGGTTACAAGTTTACAGCATATTTCTCAACAATTTGAGAAAGAGTTACAAGATATTCGTTCATTGGTTTTGGCAGTGGGTGGATTAATTGAGTAACAAGTAGCGAATGCACAGAAAGCATTATTGACCGGTGATGGTGAGTTGGCGCGGAGTGTGATTGCGTTAGATGAAGAGGTTAATGGCCTTGAAGTTAGCATTGATGAGGAGTGTATTCAAATCATTGCGTTACGCCAGCCGACAGCGAGTGATTTGCGTTTGGTAGCGGATATTTTGAAAACGATTACTGTTCTAGATCGTATTGGTCAGGATTGCTCGAATGACGTTGAATTTATCTGAAAAAGATCGGCCTAAAAAGAACTATCGTGAGCTGCAATCAATGGGAAATCACGTTTTGGGTATGTTGCGTGACGCCTTGGATGTCTTTGCCTGTTTTGATGCGGAGCAAGCGATTAAGGTAGCGCAGGAGGATCGTGATGCCGGGTATGAGGGTATTATTCGCCAGTTGATTACTCATATGATGGAAGATCCTAGACTGTGACGCAAGCGATTGATATGATGTGGCGTGCGCGTTCTCTGGAACGTATTGGTGATCATGCCACTAATATTTGTGAACATATTATTTATTTGATTGAAGGTAAGGGTGTTCGTCACTTGAGTCTTGAAAAAGTGGCAGAAGTGGTTCGGAAAGGTAAACGTTAGGCTTATGGCCTGTTGAGCATGTTTAAAAGCCCGCCTTGAGTGGGCTTTTCTTGCTGTCGATATTGTCATCTTGGTTAAAACTTGGCAGATATAGGTTTAGTTATGCAAAATGGCTTTATGGATAGAGAGACTGAACAACCGATTTTAGCCGCTGTAGATTTAGGGTCTAACAGCTTTCATATGGTGATTGCGAAGTTACGTGATAATCATTTTCAGGTGCTTGATAAGCTACGGGAGATGGTGCAACTTCGGGCGGGTCTAGATCAGCGAGACCGGTTAACTGGCCCTGCTCAAGAGTGTGCCTTGGCTTGTTTAGAGCGATTTGGCCAGCGGATTAGAGATCTGCCTGAAGGCAATGTCCGTGTGGTCGGCACTAATACGTTAAGGGTGGCTAAAAACAGTGATGTTTTCTTAAAGAAAGCGAGAAAAGCGTTAGGGCATCCGATTGAGATTGTTGAAGGTGAAGAGGAGGCGCGGTTAATCTATTTAGGTGTCTCGCATGCGCTGAGCTTCGATGATACAAGACGTTTGGTGATGGATGTTGGGGGCGGAAGTACTGAGTTCATTATTGGTGAGCGATTTGAAGCCCTTGAGCGTGAAAGTTTGAGTATGGGCTGTGTGAGTTTTTCTCAGAGATTCTTCGCTGGTGGTGTTGTATCTCACGAACGAATGAGGGGGGCGATCATTACCGCTGCAACGCGGTTAAGGGCAATTCAAAAGCGTTATCGAGATATCGGTTGGGATGAAGCAATTGGTGCTTCAGGGACGATCCGATGTGTTGCCTGTATTGTGAAGGAAGCGGGTTGGGCTATTGATGGCACTATTACAGCTGAATCGTTAGATAAATTGATTGAGGTGATGGTGACCGCGGGCCATATGGGTTCAGTCAATTTACCTGGTTTGAGAGAGGAGCGGCATTCTGTTTTACCGGGAGGGGTGGCTGTTTTAAAAGCCTCATTTGAACAATTAGAGATTAAGCAGATGACCGTGTCTGATGGGGCGATGCGGGAAGGTCTTTTATACGATTTATTGGGTCGTATTAGTCATGATGATGAGCGTGACCGCACTGTCTCTGCCATGGCAAGACGCTATCAGGCAGATCAAGAGCAGACAGAACGTGTTGCATTCATGTTGGATCAGCTATTTGACCAAGTCGCGACGTCATGGCGATTTGAGCAGCATCATCGTCATCAGCTTCACTGGGTGGCTAGCTTGCATGAGATCGGGCTCTCTATTGCACATAATCAATACCATAAGCATTCTTATTACTTGCTGGCGCATTCCAATTTACCGGGTTTTTCGCGTGAGGAACAATATGCCTTAGCGGTTATGGTCAGGGGGCAGCGACGAAGCTTTCCTACTAAATATATTAAGCGAATGCCTAAAGAGACACAGCGGGTGACCCAGCGGATGACGGTGTTGTTACGTCTAGCAATGGTGTTTAACCGAGGCAGAAGTATTGTTGGTACGACGCCAGTTCATATTGAGGTGTCTGCAAAAGAGGTTAAGTTACTTTTACCGGCAGGTTGGTTAACTGAAAACCCATTAACAGAGGCCGATTTATTGAAAGAGATCGTTTATTTGCAAGAAGTTGATTTGTTACTGACGATTCACGAAGGGGCCTAGTTTACGTCACAGTTGACGACAATATCATTGCTAAGTGGTAATGATTGGCATAATAAAATTTTGCCTTTTTCTTTATCGCTGTCCGATAAAATATCACTATTACGCATAATAACATCACCGGCTGTTTTGATGACGGTACACATACCACATCGTGCTTTTTGGCAGAAATAGGCTGGTTTTAAATCATGTGCGAGCATGCCTTCCAATAATGTTTTGCCAGCGAGGTAAGGCACTGTGTGGCTCTCACCGTCCAATAATGCACCAAAATTAGCAATATCACTGGCGATTTGAACATCTGCATCTATTGTCGATTCGGTGTCGGAAATAAAACGTTCAATGGCAATGTTTTGGTCAGCGACGCCCAATTTTTGTAGGGCATTTTCGGTTAAATCCATAAATGGCGCTGGGCCACAAATGAAGAAATCTTGTTCTAATTGGCTATCGACGAAATGACTGATTGTGGTTTCATTAACCCGGCCATTTTCATTACTGAGGTGATGATGGCAGTTAAAACGTTCTGGGTAGCGCTGGCTTAGTTTATCTAATTGCTGTTTGAAGATGATTTGTTGTTGGTTTGAGTTGGCGTAAAACAGAGTGACCGCTAGTTCAGTATTGGCTAAAGTGTGTTTTATGATTGAGATAATGGGTGTAATGCCACTGCCAGCAGCAAATAGTGTTAGAGGACGATTATTGCTCGTTGGCACAAAGCGGCCACTCGGTGGGGCGATGTCAATAACGTCACCGACATCGATACTCTCGTTAAGTAAGTTAGAGGCTCGACCATCTTTGACACGTTTGACGGTGATGGTGTGTTGGTCTTGTTCTGGGCTACTGGACAATGAGTAACAGCGGTCAAGATAGCTGTCTTCCCAAGGGAGGCGTAAGGATAAAATCTGGCCAGCTTGAAACTGGAAAAGACTTTGATACTTGTCTTCTATTTCAAAAGTAAATGACTTTGCAAGTGACGTCTCTTCAACAATCTCACTGACGACAAGCGGGTAAAAATTCACTATTTAAGCCTTTTGTATTAAACGGTTAAGAACTGTTTAAATTTTGAAAACTAACTAGTATACAGCGAAGGTGGCATTTGGTCACTTGTCGATAGAGACCGGAGGGGGATTGATACGAGGACGGTGATTTTTACGAGGCGTATCCCCTCTCCAGATTGAGAGGGGAGTGGAGATGATGAGTTTAGGTTTAGAAATTAACGTTGATATTGACGTAACCGTTACGACCCACGCCAGGTAAGCGGGCACCTACAGCAATATAGGCATTTCCTCCTGCACGGTTAAAACCACCTAAGTGATCGGCATAACCGCGGTTGAATATATTGTTAACACCCGCGTTTAAGGTTACATCAGGTGTGACGTCGTATTGGCCAGAGAGGTTAAATAAGGCATAACCTCTGGTTTCTTGTTCGCCATTTTCTTTTGAGATTTGGCTTTGTTTGGCAATTATTTCTGCTTCAAAACCCACACGCCACATTGGTTGGACATAACTCAGCATGGTTCTGGCTGAGATCGGTGCAATACGATAAAGGTTATCGCCGGTGTCACGACGTTTACCACGAACATAGCTAATCGTACCATCGAGTTGCCATTCAGGGCTGATAGCGGCTAACCAGTTTGTATCAAAACCATAGAGCTCAGCATCAACATTACTATATTGCAGTGGTGTCATATCACCACCAAACCCTGAGATATTACTGACACCGATGACAACAGGGTTATCAGTGACAGTAACACCTTGAATATAGTCATTAATACGATGATAGAAAATGCGTGGAGAGATGGCCAGCTGTGGTGTATGCCAATCTAAGCCTAGCTCTATTTGATAAGCGACTTCATGATCGAGCTCAACATCACCGACATAGCTATTGCCATCTGCTAAACCAGCAGTGACTTCGGTCGGCGCCCATAAATAGCGTTCTTGATAGCTGGGTGCTCGTGTCTTACGGGCTAAACCAAACTCTAACTCTAACTCATTATTCAGTTCACGTTTAAATGTCGTGACTAAATCGACTAAGTGATCTTCTTGGTCTAAATCGCTGGCGTTAAATCTATCACGTAAGATGCCTACGGAGGCTGGTAAGCCTGAGAAGATGGCAACTTGGCCAGCATCCGACTCAATTAGGTTATAACGGATGCCTGTTTCAACATTCCAGCCATGACTTAACTCACCTTGCCATTCGGCAAAGAGGCTATAACGATCACGCTCGATGTCATTAAAGGCTTCGATGAAAAACAGACCCATATTTGGATTAAAAATGGTTGCATTATGTTCTGCTTGATCAACGTCAAAGCCGAAAGTCCAGTTAGCATGAGTGTAATTAGCACTGACACCATAGGACTTAACATCTGGCGTGACAAAACGTTGATCACCTATGTCTTTATCGCGTTGCTCGAAATTATTCATTTCATGCTCGACGTCTTGGTAACGGAGACGTACTTCATAACGATCACCGTTGATCACTTTACTGCTAAATTTAAGCTTGTAATTTTCACCGCGGAAAAACACAATATCCATAGGTAGGGTAGGTGTACTTGTTGCTCCAATGTCTAGATGTTCGACATTTGCATCGAATGTTTGACCATTATTTTGGTAGCCGTAGTGTAGGCCGATGGTGTCTCTATCATGCTCACTTGAGCGGATAGTGCCACCTTTGAAATCTAAATCATCACCCCGATCCGAACTGCCAGAGATTTGGAGACGGTGATGTTGATTGGTGATAGCGGTTGTCAGGCCTAATTGTCTGGCATGGCCATTGCTCGCATAGCCTGCACTGAAATTACCGTGGATTTCGGCTTCGTCAGTTTGGCCAAAATCGAGATGGTTTGATTCTGCTGAGAGGGTGCCGCCAATAGTTTCGATACCGGTTTTGACCGGGGAAATGCCACGATAGACAGAGATTTTCTTGGTGCGGGATGCTGCTAGGTAGCTGAGTGGGGAGTCCATACTATTCGGCCCCGCTTCTTGTTGACCAAAGCCGTCAATTAAAACATTGACGCGATTTCCAAAAAGACCGCGGTATTGCGCGATACTTGTGATGGGGCCATTGCGATTGATGTTGGCACCAGGTAACCGTTTTATCATGTCACCGATATCTGCAGTGCTGGCAGGCAGTGCTGGCATCGCATAGGGAATAACTTCGGTAGAAGCACCTTGAACAGAAATGGTGGCCAGGTTGACCGTTTCGGCTTGTGTTGTTAGGCCTAACAAGAGGAATGGAACCGATAATAATTTTAAGTGTTTGACTGTTATCTCCTAGCAGTTTGTAGGTGAAGTATAGGCTCAGAATAGGGCTAGTTTTTATGTTTTTTGGAGATAAGATGTGTGAAATAACACAATTTATGCCTTTTTCTCCGTGTTATTGTACTGATAAGTTGATTTTAAATTATTAGGATTCAAAGTAATGGAAGCCATCACAGGTTCCTATATTACGGCTTTTTTCTTGGGCCTTTTTAGCACGGTACATTGTTTGGCAATGTGTGGCTCCGTTATCGGTGCATTGACATTGAGTTTGCCGATTGAAGTGCGTGAGAGTCAACGGAAAATGTTGCCTTATGTGTTCAATTATAATTTGGGCCGGATTTTAAGTTATACGATGGCGGGAGCGATTGTTGGCCTGCTAAGTTCTCCTTTAGCCAGCATCAATGGCCATGTATTTTTACGCTATTTATCGATTGTAGTTATGATTGGTATGGGGCTTTATTTAGCAGGTTGGTTCCCAAAATTTGCCAAAATGGAACGGTTAGGTGCACCAGTATGGCGCTGGTTACAACCAATTGGGCAAAAATTATTGCCTGTTAAAGCATTTTCGCAAGCATTTTGGCTGGGTGTGGTGTGGGGATGGTTGCCTTGCGGTCTAGTCTATGCTTCCTTGGCGGTGGCCGCTACGGTGGGGGATCCTATTAAAGCATCATTGGTGATGTTGTCGTTTGGGCTGGGGACCTTGCCTGCGGTGATGGGCGCAGGGATGTTTACGGGTTTGTTAGCATCATTAGCACGTGCAAAGCATATGCGGAAAATAGCAGGACTGTCGATCATTGTGATGGCATTAATGACATTACTTCTACCTCATCAGCATGTGACTGGACAGCATGATATTGAGTTTCATCATACTAATGATGGGGCGATAAAATGATCAAAGAGATTTTAGGACAATCTCCTGAGTTGATGCATCTATTGCGCACGTTACCGATGATTGCATTGAGTGATGCGAGTGTCTTGATTCAAGGTGAGACTGGAACAGGTAAGGAATTGATTGCTCGGGCTTTGCATTTTGAAAGTCGGCGTAAAGACAAGCCTTTGATGACGATGAATTGCGCTGCTCTGCCTGAAGATAATATTGAAGCGGATTTGTTTGGTCAATGCAATGCTGCTGGAGAGGTGATACAGCGTGGTCGTTTATTGGCAGCAGAAGGCGGGACGATATTTTTTGATAATGTTGAATCTTTGCCACAATCTGTTCAAGCGAAAGTGCTGCGCTTTATAGAAGCTGGTGAGTGTCAGTTACAAGGCTGTCATAAATTACAGATTGTCGATGTTCGTATTCTTGCTGCCAGTAGTGCTGATTTGCAGCACCTGGCTGATGCAGGTCATTTCCGGCGGGACTTATTTTATCGCTTGCAAGTGGTGCCTATTATTGTGCCGGCTCTGAGGGAGCGGACAGATGATATTTTGATGCTATTACGTCATTTTAGCCGTGGGTTTGCAGGTAGCAATGCCGTGGTTCGTTATAGTAAACAGGCGGAGAATTGCTTGTTAACTTTTGCCTGGCCTGGCAATGTGAGAGAGTTAGTTAATTTCTGTCAGAGAATGGCTTTGCTACATCCAGGTAAAGCTATTCAGCCTAATGATTTGCCGCCTGAAATGATGCCGGAAGTGGCTGCGGGTAACCAAGTTTTCACCTTACCACCTACTGGGATAAAATTGGCGCAGGTTGAATTAAATTTGATTGAGCAAGCGCTTGAAATGGCATCGGGTAACCGTTCGAAAGCAGCGAGATTGTTGGGGATTAGTCGTGATACCTTGCTTTATAGGATGCAAAAACATGCGCTCTAGCCTAAAGTAAGAAGTGAGTTATATTATCTAGGTGGGTTATGAAGCAGTATTTAACATTGTTACAAGATGTGATGGATAATGGTGTCGATAAGGGGGATCGCACGGGAACGGGAACACGTTCTGTTTTAGGGCGCCAAGTGCGTTATAACCTTGCTGAAGGTTTCCCTTTACTCACGACCAAAAAATTACATATCCGCAGTATTTTGCATGAATTGCTTTGGTTTCTGAGTGGCGAAACAAACATTCAATACTTGCAGGACAATGGGGTATCAATCTGGAATCCTTGGGCAACAGAATCAGGTGAGCTAGGGCCGGTTTACGGTGCGCAATGGCGTCGTTGGCAGGGTGCTGAGGGTCAAACTTTTGATCAGGTCGCTGCATTAGTTGATGGTCTTAGAAACAACCCTGATAGTCGGCGGCATATTATCAGTGGTTGGAACGTCGCTTTACTGCCAGATGAATCAAAAAAACCTTGGGAAAATGCGGAAGCAGGTTTGATGGCATTACCGCCTTGTCACTTGCTTTATCAATTTTATGTGGTAAACGGTAAGTTGAGTGCTTCTTTGTATATTCGTTCAAATGATTTGTTTTTAGGTAATCCTTACAATACGGCTTCACTCGCTTTTTTGACACATATGTTGGCTCAGCAATGTGATTTGAATGTGGGTGAGATTGTGATGAGTATTGGTGATGCGCATATTTATACCAATCATTTTGAGCAGGTGAAAACGCAGTTGGGTCGGAAACCAGGTGTATTGCCACAATTGATCATAAAACGGAAACCAGATTCAATTTTTGATTATCAATTTGATGACTTTGAAATTGTTGATTATGTATCACAGTCACATATAGCTGGGCCTATTGCTGTGTGACGTCATAGAAAAGGGAGGCTGGAGTGGGAAACCATTAATATTTAGGCTGGCGAGAGGAGTTTTCACAAGATGATGGCCAAATTATTGACGAACAACATCGTGGTGTATTAGCGACGATGAATTCTTTGCATTACTTTTTACAACAAGGACATGGCATAGAGGCTTTATTACCAACGGCAAAAATTGTGTTGCAATATTTGCAATTTTACGAGAGGACGGAGGAAGGAATTTCACATGATGCGAGTTATGACGATATTGAACAGTTGATAGAGCAGAATGGTTAAGATGTTGCTGCTTATAAAAAGGTGTGCCGTGAAGCGCTAACACATAAGGAACCATAGCATTTATTGATTTTATTGCGTGACTGGTGGTCACGACATTTGGAAGATCATAGAAAATTTACTGCTCATTTATAAGGAGTGACTGAGCTGCAAAATTGTCCTGTCTGTGCAAAAGAGACATTTCTGGCATCACCGACAATGATGTGGTCGAGTGCGCGGACATCGAGGAGTTTGAGTGTTTGTGTTAATTGCCGGGTAATGGCGAGATCAGCCTGACTGGCATCTGGGTTACCTGAAGGATGGTTATGGGCGAAAATGATGGCAGAAGCATTGTGATGTAAGGCCTGTTTAAGAACTTCTCTTGGGTAAATGTTTGCGCTGTCGATGGTGTCACGAAATAACTCTTCGAAAGCAATCATACGGTGTTTGGTATCTAGCCATAAACAGGCAAACACTCCATAGGAATAAGCACGGAGTCGTTGTTTTAAGAATAATTGTGTTGTTTGGATATCAGTGAAAGCATTGCCGTGGCATCAATGTTGATGCCAAATGCACGGACTCATCTCGATGATAGCTTGCAGTTGGGATAATTTAGCTGAGCCAAGACCGTGCTGTTGGCAGAGTTGTTTTTTGTCTGCGTCGAGTAGGGTTCTTAGACTGCCGAACTGATCGAGTCATTGGCGTGCGAGTTGCACGGAAGATATGGCTGTGACGCCGGTGCGCAAAAAGATAGCGAGTAATTCTGCATCAGATAATATTGCGGGGCCATGTTCTAAAAGTTTTTCACGTGGTCGTTCATCGGCAGGCCAGTCTTTGATTGCCATTTTATGCATCCCTGCATTGAAATTGGAGTGTTAACCTAGCATAGTGTTTTTAATAAAAACAATCACTTGTTTTGAAATAGGTGATTAAACAGAGTATCCTAAGCGACCTTTTTTTACGAATGAATTATGGCCGGTAAACTATATATTAAGACCTTTGGCTGCCAGATGAATGAATATGATTCATCAAAGATGGCGGATGTCCTTGCAGCGTCTCATCAGTTAGAAATCACGCAGGTAGCGGAAGAAGCCGATGTATTACTACTGAATACCTGTTCGATTCGAGAGAAAGCACAAGAAAAAGTCTTTCATCAGTTGGGACGCTGGAAGCGCTGGAAGGACGATAAGCCACACTTAGTGATTGGTGTTGGTGGGTGTGTGGCCAGTCAGGAAGGGGATGCGATTCGTCGTCGTGCGCCTTTTGTTGATTTAATTTTTGGTCCGCAGACTTTACATCGCTTACCGTCAATGTTGACTGATGTGCATAAAAGCCATCAGCCGCGTATGGATATCTCCTTCCCTGAAATTGAAAAATTCGATAATTTGCCAGTAGCTAAGTCGGAAGGTCCAACGGCATTTGTGTCGATTATGGAAGGCTGTAGTAAGTATTGTACGTTTTGTGTCGTGCCTTATACCCGAGGTGAAGAAGTTAGTCGGCCCGTTGATAAGATATTGACTGAGATTCGGGGCTTGGCAAAACAAGGTGTGCGAGAAGTTAATTTACTGGGTCAAAATGTCAATGCTTACCGCGGTGAGCTTGATGGTGAAGATGATGCTGATTTGGCGTTATTGATTCATTATGTGGCGGCGATTGATGGCCTTGAACGGATCCGTTTTACGACTTCTCACCCGGTTGAGTTTTCAGATAGTCTGGTTGACGCATTTGCAGAAGTGCCTGAGTTAGTGAGTCATTTACATTTGCCTGTACAATCAGGTTCAGATCGTATTTTAACGATGATGAAACGGGGTCACACAGTACAAGAATATAAAGATAAAATTGCGCGTATTAAGGCGGCCCGGCCTGAATTGAGTATGTCGAGCGACTTTATTATTGGGTTTCCTGATGAGCAAGATGCTGATTTTCAAGACACGGTTGACTTGATTAAAGATATTGGCTTTGATCATTCTTTTAGTTTTATCTATAGCACTCGCCCAGGTACACCCGCTTCTGCCTTTATTGACTCGGTGACTGATGAGACTAAGAAAGCGCGCTTGAAAATAGTGCAAGATCAGTTACGTGAACTAGAAAAGCAACATAGTGAAAAGATGTTAGGGTCAACGCAGCGTTTATTGGTTGAGCGTTTAGCCCAGCGACATGACGGTGAGCTGGCGGGCCGAACTGAAAATAATCGTGTGGTTAATTTTGTGGGTGATAAGGCGTTGATTGGCAAATTTGTTGATGTTCGCATTACGGAAGCGTATACCAATTCATTACGTGGCGAGTTATTAGACAACAGTGCCGTTATTTAATTTAAGGAATCATTATTCTTGACTGCTTCTTCTGCTCCACTAGAATCCATCAGCTTTGAGATAAGTCCTATTGATAACGCACGTTTGGCTAATCTCTGTGGCCATTTGGATGAACATTTGCGGATGATGGAACGTGGCTTTGGCGTTGAGGTGAATAACCGAGGCGGCAAGTTTCAGGTTATTGGGCCTGCATTAGTGTTAGCGAACGTACAAGATGTGGTACATAAATTGTACGCTGAGACATCACAATCTGTTATAGATCTAGATCATGTACATTTTGCCATTCGTGAAGTAGGTGGTTCTGAGGGCATTACCGAACCAGCACAAAAAGAAATTATGATTAAAACGAAACGTGGCATGGTTAAAGCTCGTGGAGAGAATCAGCACGCTTATTTACGCCGTGTGATGACACATGATATTAATTTTGGTATTGGACCTGCGGGTACAGGTAAAACATTTTTGGCTGTAGCCTGTGCGGTTGAAGCTTTGGAGCGTGATTTTGCACGCCGTATTGTGCTGGTACGTCCTGCTGTCGAAGCGGGAGAAAAATTGGGTTTCTTGCCGGGCGATTTAACGCAAAAAGTCGACCCTTATTTACGACCGCTTTATGATGCTTTGTATGAAATGTTGGGTTTTGAACGCGTTGCGAAGTTGATAGAGCGCAATGTGATTGAAGTGGCGTCATTGGCCTATATGCGTGGCCGGACGCTCAATGAATCATTTATTATTTTGGATGAAGCGCAAAATACGACGGTAGAGCAAATGAAGATGTTTTTGACTCGCCTTGGTTATAACTCAGTGGCGGTCATTACGGGTGATATTACGCAAATTGATTTGCCAAAGTCACAAAAATCGGGATTGCGCGATGCAATTGAGGTGCTTAAGGGAGTCGAAGGCATTGGTTTTACTTTCTTCCAAGCCAAAGATATTGTGCGACACGCTTTAGTCCAAAAAGTGATTGTGGCTTATGAGAAGGCAGACAGAGACAGCTAATGGCTGTGACAGTTGATATTCAACAAATCTATACGGGTGCAACGCCCGAGGCATTATTGATAGAACACTGGGCTGAGTGTGCTTTACAGCAAGTAACTGAAGACTGCGAATTAAGTATTCGTTTGGTTGATGAGATCGAAAGCGCTGATTTAAATGCGACTTACCGCGGTAAAACAGGCCCAACGAATGTGTTGTCATTTCCGTTTGATACCGGCGTGGTGTTAACGCCGGTGTTGCTGGGTGATTTGGTGATTTGTGTACCGGTTGTAGAGCGAGAGGCTGAAGAACAAGACAAGTTGAATGAACACCATTGGGCACATATGGTCGTACATGGATGCTTACATCTATTAGGATATGATCATATTGATGATGTGGATGCGGTGGAGATGGAAACGTTAGAAATAAATATTCTGACATCATTGGCGATTAAAGATCCTTATCAAGAGCCGGGTAGCGACATATGAGTGAAGGATCGGAGAGCCGATGAAGTTACTTTCGTGGTCGAAGAAGTTGAGCAAGCTGTTTTTAGAACCGCAAGACCAAGAACAACTGGTTGAGTTGATTCGCTCTGCTTCGGAACGACATATTTTGGATGCCGAAGCATTATCGATTGTCGAAGGGGCGTTGAGTGTAGCTCAAATGCAGGCGCGCGATATTATGATTCCGCGTTCGCAGATTGTGATGGTGTCACGTGATGCTTCGCCAGAAGCGATTCTTAAATTAATGACGGAAACGGCACATTCTCGTTTTCCTGTTGTCGATGATGATCGCGATGATGTTATTGGCATTTTGCTAGCTAAAGATATGTTATCGATGGTGGTAGCTGCAGGGAAGTTTGAGTTTGATCTACGTGAGTTATTGCGCCCTGCCGTGTTTATCCCTGAGAGTAAGCGCCTGAATGTCCTGTTAAGCGAGTTTCGTGTTCGGCGTAATCATATGGCGATTGTGGTGGATGAGTATGGAGGTGTCGCTGGGGTAGTGACGATCGAAAATGTGCTCGAGCAAATTGTGGGTGAAATTGAAGATGAGCATGATGTTGATATTGATGCACCGATCTTACAACGCGATGAATCAACCTATGTCATTAAGGCTTTGGCTGAACTTGAAGAGTTTAATGAACGCTTTGATGCCGATTGGAGTGATGGTGATTTCGATACGGTTGGGGGGTATGTTGCGAATCAATTTGGCTATTTACCTGAACGCGGTGAGGAGGTCACCATTGGTCGTTTTGCTTTAACGGTCATTCGTTCTGATAATCGGCGATTACATTTGCTCGAAATGAAGGTGCTCGCAGAATCTGACTCTGTCAGCGACAGTTAATAGGTGGCTGTAACCGCTGTCAATTTAAAGCCAAATTGGCAAGGACATATGTTGGCGCTTTTCGCTGGATTGTTACTGCCTTTGGCCTTTTCACCTTTTTATTACTACCCGATAGCGCTTGTCAGTTTAACGTTACTGTTTTTAAGTTGGCAGCATGTTGATGCCCGTACGGCAGCATTGCGTGGTTTCTTATTTGGTTTAGGACTATTTGGTGTTGGTGTGTCATGGATCTACGTGGCTATCAATGTATTTGGCCAAGCCAGTGTGCTATTGGCTGGGGCATTGACCGCCGTTTTTGTTGCCTTTTTATCGCTATATACAGCGGGCTTAGGCTGGATAGTTAAGCGTATTACGCAAAGCGTAACTTTCTCTGGCGCTGATTTTGTGTTGTTGCTGCCTGTTACTTGGTTAGGATTTGAATGGTTTAAGGCGTGGTTTTTGACTGGGTTTCCTTGGTTAGAGGTTGGGGTGAGTCAAATTCCGGGTCCGTTGAGTGGTTATACGCCAGTCGTTGGGACTCTTGGTGTATCTCTGATAGTGGCGTTATCATCGGGGTTGTTGGCCTATTGTTGGGAATATAAGAAGCTATCTGGCTTGTTTGTGGTTGTGTTGATCTGGGCTGGTGGTTTTACGTTGAAAGCTGTGGAATGGACAGATAAGAAAGATGCGCCGTTAACAGTGACGATTGTGCAGGGCAATGTGCCGCAGGATATTAAGTGGAATAAAGAGCAGATGATAAAAACGCTTGCCTTATATCAAGCTGAGACGGAGCGACATTGGCTTAGTGATTTGGTGGTTTGGCCTGAAAATGCCGTGACGGTTTTTTATCACCAGGTGAAGGACTTTTATTTGGATCCGTTGGCAGAAGCAGCACGCGAGAATAAGACGGACATTTTGTTAGGTTTGCCTATTTATGTGGCAGAGACCGAACGTTACTATAATGGCATGATGTCGATTGGTTCAGAGACTGGCTTTTATCATAAGCGGCATTTGGTGCCCTTTGGTGATTATGTACCTTTTGAGTGGTTACGCGGCTTGATTGCTTTTTTCGATCTGCCGATGTCATCGTTTGCGATTGGGTTGGATGGTCAAGCCTTGTTGGCTGCAGCAGGCCAGAAAGTCGGCGTTTCAATTTGTTATGAAGATAGCTTTTCTAATGAAGTGTTAGAGACCTTGCCCGAAGCCAGTTTGTTAGTGAATGCCACCAATAATGCTTGGTTTGGTGATTCTTTCGCACCGCATCAGCATTTGCAGATTTCCCAAAATAGAGCGCTTGAAACGGGTCGTCCGATTATTCGCGCGACAACCAATGGTATTTCGGCTTTGATCGATCATCGCGGGGCGTTACAGGGTACAACAGCGCAGTTTGAATTGGCGGTTTTGACCGGTGAAGTTCAGCCTCGTCAAGGTGCGACGTTATATGTACAGTGGCAGCGGAGGCCGATATTAGGATTGGCGCTGTTCATGTTGTTAGTGTGGGCGTATTATCGGCAAAATAATTCTAAATCACAGACTCATTAATGCAGTTTTTAACAATACAACGTATTTTGGGCATTTTGTTAGGCCTGTTCAGTTTGACGCTGTTACCGCCGATTGCGGTGTCGCTGTTTTATCAAGATGGTTCAACTCAGGCTTTTGTCACTGCTTTCTTTTTATTGTTGGTTACCGGTTTCGTATTTTGGTTCCCCGTTCGTAGGCATCGTAGAGAATTAAAAGTCCGTGATGGCTTTTTAGTCGTGGTGATGTTTTGGGTGACACTGGGGCTGTCAGGTGCTGTTCCTTTCTTTCTAACGCAAGTACCTGCGATGTCCTTTACCGATGCCGTTTTTGAGTCGGTGTCTGGTTTGACCACGACGGGTGCGACGGTATTAATTGGTTTGGATAATTTACCGCAGGCGGTCTTGTTCTATCGCCAATTTTTGCAATGGTTAGGAGGCATGGGGATTGTCGTGTTAGCCGTGGCAATTTTACCATTATTGGGTGTGGGTGGCATGCAGCTTTATCGTGCTGAAACGCCGGGTCCAATGAAGGATTCAAAATTAACGCCCCGGATTACCGAGACGGCCAAAGCATTATGGTACATTTATTTAACGTTAACTGTTTTTTGTACGGTTGCTTATTATTTGGTTGGCATGACTTGGTTTGATGCTATTGGTCATAGTTTTTCGACAGTCGCAATTGGCGGTTTTTCAACGCATGATATAAGCATGGGCTATTTTGATAGTGCTGCAGTAGAAATGGTTGCGGTATTTTTTATGTTGTTGGCGGGGATGAATTTCTCGTTACATTTCTTAGCTTGGCGACATCGCTCGATTAAGCATTATTGGACGGATTCTGAGTTACGGGTTTATATCTTGGTATTGGTGACGATTTCTGTGGTGACAGCGACTTACCTTTATTTTACGCATACTTTTGAAGATCCTTGGACGGCGGTGCATCAAGGCATTTTCCAAGCGGTATCCATTGGGACGACAACTGGATTTACGACGACTGATTATTATTTGTGGCCGGGCTTTTTGCCTATATTGCTATTGATGGCGAGTTATATTGGTGGCTGCGCCGGATCAACAGGCGGTGGTATGAAGGTGATCCGGGTTATGCTGTTGTTTAAACAGGGTTATCGTGAGGTATTACGATTGATTCACCCTAATGCGGTTTTTGCCATTAAGGTTAATAATAAGGTGTTGCCGCCTAAAGTGATTGGTGCGGTATGGGGGTTTTTAGCACTTTACGTCTTTTGTTTTAGTTTTATGCATTTACTCTTGATGTCGACGGGATTAGATATTGTAACGTCATTTTCTGCTGTGACGGCCTGTTTGAATAATTTGGGTCCAGGCTTGGGTGACGTGGGGGCAAACTATGGCAGTATTAATTCGCCTTCTAAATGGGTGTTATGTATTGCGATGTTATTAGGGCGATTAGAAATTTTTACTTTGCTGGTGGTGTTGACCCCAGCATTCTGGAAACGTTAAATCGTGCAATCATTACAGGAAAAATGGGATAAGCTTTATTTGAAACATGAAGGACCGCTCCGTGTTGCAGAGGTCTTGCAACATAATCATTATTTGTTGCCCCAGCAAGGTGTGGGGTTAGACTTGGCTTGTGGCCTTGGTGGCAATGCTCTAATGCTGGCAGAAAAAGGTTTGAGCGTGATGGCTTGGGATATTTCTCCCGTTGCAATTGCAAGCTTAGATCAGGCTGCAAGTGAGCGGGGACTGACTATTGATACTCAGGTGAGAAATGTTATTGCTGAACCTCCTAAAGAAAATAGTGTCGATGTACTATTGGTGAGTTTATTTTTGGTCCGTGAATTATGTCCCGCGTTGCTGGCGGCCATCAAGCCTGGTGGCTTGTTGTTGTATCAGACTTATTGTCAGCAGAAGGTGTCTGGTTCTGGGCCGAATAACCCAGATTATTTGCTATCGGATAATGAGTTGTTGCGTTTGTTTCCGGGCTTAAAACTGCGCGTATATCGGGAGGAGTCTTTGTTGGGACTGCACGATGTTGGTATGCGAAATCAAGCTTGGATGATGGCGGAGAAGCCGTCTCGTTAGTTGTTATAGTAAATAAATTTGCTGTTGTTTTAATAGATCGGTAGAATTGCACGGTTCTGATCGCCCTGTTTAGCTGGGCAGTTTACTAGTCAAATATGATATGAGTATAGATATGAAAACGGATATCCACCCAGAATATAATGAGATTGATGTGACTTGCAGCTGCGGCAACACATTCAAAACGCGTTCAACACGTGCGAATGCACTAACTTTAGATGTGTGTTCAGAATGTCATCCGTTTTATACGGGTAAGCAGAAAATGTTAGATACTGCTGGTCGTGTTGATAAATTCCATCAGAAATATGGAAAATAAATACGGCTTAGACGTTGTGTCTAGGTTGACTTGAATGCATTAATGATTGAGGCCGTACCCATGAGTACATGTCGCCGATTATGCCAAAGCCTCCGCTTGTTAGTGGGGGCTTTGTTGCTTCTGACTCTAGCAGATTGTGTTCAGAATCCCGTTAATGGGGAAAATGACTTTGTGATGATGAGTGAAGAGAGTGAGATCAGTATTGGTCGTGCTAATCACCCTAAAATCGTTGCAGAGTATGGTCGTTATGAAGATGAAGCTTTGCAGCAGTATGTTCAGTCTGTTGGTGAGAAGTTGGCTGTAGTGAGTCATAGGAAAGGTTTAATTTACCGTTTTACCGTATTAGACTCGCCAGTGATTAATGCTTTTGCTTTGCCTGGTGGGTATATCTATATTACACGGGGCTTGATGTCGTATTTGAATTCTGAGGCAGAATTAGCAGCAGTACTGGGGCATGAAATTGGTCATGTCACAGCACGACACGGTGTTAGGCAGCAGAGTGCGGCACAAGCAGCAAACATAGGCTATACCATTGGTGCGATTTTAGTGCCTGGATTGGGGAATGCAGCCTCTCATGATTTGTTTAATATGTTGGGTGGTGCGTTATTAAGTGGTTATGGTCGTGAGCATGAGCTTGAGTCTGATGGACTAGGGGCTGAATATCTCGCGCGAGCGGGTTATGAGCCTAAAGCGATGCTGGATGTGATTAGAGTATTAAAGAACCAGTCCTCTTTTGCTGCAGCAGAAGCAAAACGTCAAGGTAAAGAACCTCGCGCTTATCATGGTGTGTTTGCGAGTCATCCGGATAATGACACACGTTTACAGAGCGTGGTGGGGGCAGCAAATCAATATGTTGTGCCAAATGCCCGGATTGGGCGTGAATTTTACCTTGAGCGTATTAATGGGATGGCGGTTGGGGATAGTGCTAAGCAAGGCGTGCGTTCTGGTCAGAGTTTTTATCATTTAGAGATGGGGTTTGGGGTGAAATTCCCTGAAGGGTGGCAGATTAATAATTGGCCGGATCGTGTGCAATCTGTCGCTGATGGCGGAAAAGCATTTATTGAAATGACGGCAGTAGATTTGAATCGCCGTTTATCGCCAGCGCAATTTATGAAGCAGCGATTAGGGGTTGAGCATTTAAAAGCAGGACAAGCGTTTAAGACCCATGGCCTCGAGGGCTATACAGGGCTTGTTGATGCAGAAGGTGGTGGTTTGGTTCGACTCAGTGTGCTGTATCTAGGTGATAAGGCCTATATTTTCATGGGTGGAACCAAAGATAAACGATTATTCAATAAATTCGACTCGGGATTTTTATCGACAGCAAAGAGCTTTCACCGATTGCGTGGTGATGAGATGACTTTGGCAAAAGGTCAAAAAGTGGTTGTTAAAACTGTTGGCCGTGGTGATAACTATCAGGCATGGTCAAAAAACTCACCGATTACAAACAGTCCACTGTTACAACTACGATTATTAAATGGGCAATACCCTTCTGGTGAATTGCGTTCAGGACAAAAAGTGAAGTTGGTGCAGTAGCTGTTTTAGTTAGAAAAGGTCAATAAGGGGTTTGATAACGATAGCGCCTTCTTGGTTAGCTGTATTGACTCTTTGACTATAGTCTATAGGGGCATATTCACTTCTGAATGTTTCGTAGATACCACTCGTATCCTCCCTAGCTAATAGCCCTGTTTTTGGATCTATCTTCACAGTGACCATATCTTGTGGTTGCTCCAATGGCTGTTCTGGTGTGTCTTTGAGGGCCGCTTGCATAAAGTCAATCCACATTGGTAATGCTGCTTTACCACCTGTTTCAGAACGTCCAAGTGATCGCGGTGAGTCAAAACCAACCCAGCTGATAGCGACAAGTTTTGGGTTAAAACCGTTAAACCAAGCATCTATCTGATCATTGGTTGTTCCCGTTTTACCAGCGAGGTCGTTACGGCCAATTCGCATGGCATCACGGCCTGTACCTAGTTTTACGACATCGAGGAGTAGGCTATTCATGATATAGGCATTTTGGGGTGTCATAATGCGTTGTGCTGCTGGTCGTTGGTTTTCTGCTTCATTTTGTATTGGGTCATCGGTGATGCAATAGGGACAAACGGTGCTAGGAATTGCTTTCATTAGCGTTGTGCCATTGGCATCTTCTATGCGTTTGATCAGGTAAGGATCTATTCGGTAGCCACCGTTAGCTAAAGCAGCATAGGCGCGGGCCATGTCCCACGGTGCGGCGCTGCCACTGCCTAATGCTAGTGATAAATTGCGTGGCATTTGATCTGTTTGAAAGCCAAAACGTGCAGCGTAATCTGTTGCAAATGTTGCGGTGATATCACGTAATAAACGGATGGAAACCAGGTTTCGAGAGTGGGTGAGTGCGACTCTTAATCTTGTTGGGCCGTAAAATTTGCCACTGTAATTTGATGGGCGCCATGCGTCTCCTAGGCTAGGGTCATCTAATACGACGGGGGCATCATTGATGATGCTAGCGGCTGTGTAGCCTTTTTCTAATGCAGCGGAATAGATAAAAGGTTTGAAGCCAGAGCCGGGTTGACGACGTGACTGTGTGACTCGGTTGAATTTGCTGTTATAAAACTCAAAGCCACCATTTAAGGCTGTCACAGCGCCATCTTCAGGTTTGATAGCGATTAAGGCGCCTTGTGCTTCAGGTAATTGGGCTAACTGCCATTCACCGGCATCATTTTGATAAAAATAAGTGATGTCACCTTTTGCTATGACATCGGTCATTTTCTTAGGTTTCTTTCCCATGCTATTGGTACTAAGTTGTTTTCTAGCCCAAGCAATATTTTTAAGGGCAACGTCTGTTAGGCCTTTGTCTTTGATATAGACGGAGGCTACTACTTTTGTGGTTTCAAGGACTAAACCAGGATGGAGTGGCCCAATATTACTATTCTCTGCCAGGAGTGTTTGGTAGGTATTTTCGGTTATTTCTTCAGGAAGTTCGACTTGTTTGAGTGGCCCACGGTAGCCGTGGCGGTGGTCATAGCCGATGAGGGCTTTTTGTAATGCGGTATTGGCTGCTTGTTGATGCGTGGCTTGGACGGTGGTATAGATATTCAAGCCCATGTTGTAGACATCATCACCGTATTGTTCTGTCAATTGGGTGCGAATGATTTCTGCAACATAGGGTGCGTAGACTTTGATCTCACGGCTATGATAGCGTGAGGTGATAGGTAATTTAATGGCGTCACGATAATTTTGTTCAGCAATATAGCCGACTTCAAACATACGACGTAGGACATAATTTCTTCTTTGTAGCGCACGCTTTGGGTTGGCTATTGGGTTGAATCTGGAGGGGGCTTTTGGCAACCCTGCAATCATGGCTGCTTCGGTAAGTGACAGCTCTTGAAGCGGTTTACCGTAATAAACTTTTGCAGCTGCAGCAATGCCATAAGCGCGTTTACCTAGATAAATTTTATTGAGATATAAGGTAAGGATTTCTTCTTTGCTTAAGACTTGTTCGATTTGGATTGCGAGAATGATTTCGTTTAATTTGCGTAAGTAAGTTTTTTCTGTACTTAAGAAAAAATTACGAGCAAGTTGCATGGTAATAGTGCTACCCCCTTGTGCTTTTTGGCCGGTTATTGCCAAGCTATAAGCTGCTCTCAATAAGCCTTGATAATCGACGCCGGGGTGCTCAAAGAAGCGAGCGTCCTCGGATGCTAAAAAAGCTTGGATGACTTGATTGGGGATTGCCCCATATTCTACGGGGATACGCCGTTTGTCACCGAATTCTGCGATAAGTTGATTTTCTGCACTGTATATTCTGAGGGGGGTTTGAAGTTGAATTTCTTTGAGTGATTCTGTTGGCGGAAGTTGTGGTGCCAAGACATAATAGATACTTACGCCAGCGATGAGAGCCATCAGGAAGGCGATAAAAAGGAAGGAAAATAGTTGTTTAATGTGACGTAGCATAAGGTTTTATCATTGTTCTCTTGAAAATTGGACGTCCGATAGCTATAAGTATATCCCACGAAATTGGTTAAAAAAGAGCTTAAAGAAATTTTAGGCCAAAATATTGTTTTTCATAGAGACATGCACTATAGTTTTAAGAAATCACTTTTACTTTAAATTGTAGACGCAAACTCTAGTATGCGGACGTACTAGTTGGGAGTTAAGTCATTGATATTTGGGTAAAAAAAACCTCATTACTTGGGATTGATATCAGTTTATCTGTGGTAAAAATACTAGAGCTAGGTCAAATAAATGGTAAGTATAGTGTTGAATCATATGCTGTTGAACCCCTTCCGCTTAATTCGGTTGTTGAAGGCCGTATCGATAATGTAGAGGAAGTAGCTGGCGCTATCAAGCGTGCGATAAAAAAATCGGGGGCTAAGACGAAAGATGCTGCCGTTGCTGTGCCAGCTAATTCAGCAATCACCAAAGTTATTTCATTTCCTGCAGATATGTCTGAACGCGAAATGGAAGAGCAAATCATGTTGGAAGCAGATAACTACATTCCTTACCCACTTGAAGAAGTAAGGTTAGACTTTGAAGTGATTGGCCCTTCTGCGGCAGATGCTGAAGCTGTTGATATTTTGCTTGCAGCATCGCGGAGTGAAAATGTTGATGCTCGGACAGACGCGATTGAGGAGGCTGGTCTTAAACCCAAATTAGTAGACGTCGAAGCCTATGCTATTGAAAATGCATTCGGGTTAATTCGCGAGCAAATGCCAAATCATGGTCAAGGTTTAACGGTGGCGGTGCTGGATGTGGGTGCTTTGGTAACCACCCTGCACGTACTAGTCGATGGTAAAATTGTTTTTACACGCGAGCAGACCCTTGATGGTCGGATGCTGACAGAAGAAATAGAACGCCATTATGGCATGCCGTATCAGGAAGCAGGTTTAGCTAAGAAGCAGAAAAACCTGCCGGAAGATTATGCAGAAAAAGTACTTGAATCTTTCAAACGCTCGATGACGACGACAGTGACACGTGCATTGCAGTTTTTCTTTTCAGCATCGACGCAATATCAAGCCATCGATTATATTTTGTTGGCCGGCGGTTACGCCTCTACCCAAGGTATTGATGCGATGATTGAAGAAGAAACCGGTACCCCCACTTCTGTGGCGAACCCTTTCTCAGATATGACTTTAGGCTCGAAGATAAACATACAATCTTTGAGTAATGATGCCCCATCGATGTTAATTGCTTGTGGTTTAGCGATGAGGAGTTTTGATTAGTGGCGCGTATTAATTTATTACCTTGGCGTGAAGAGTTACGTGAGGAAAGAAAGAAGCAGTTTTTTACTTCAATAGTTGCTGCCATGCTTTTTACTGGCTTACTCCTCTACGTGGGTGTTTTGTTTGTTAATAGCCTTGTTGATGAGCAGAATAGGCGTAACGACTTTTTAAATGGACAAATTGCTGCCTTAGATAAGGAAATTAAAGAAATTAGTACATTGGAAAAAGAACGTGCTCGCCTTTTAGCTCGTATGCAAGTTATTCAAGAGTTACAGACGAGTCGGCCCAAGGTGGTAAAAATTCTAGATTCGTTAGCACGTATCGTGCCTGAAGGTGTTTCCCTGAATAAAGTATCTCGTCAAGGAGAAAATATTTCCTTTAACGGAGCTGCACAATCGAATGAACGTGTGTCAGTGTTTATGCGACAAATCGATGAGAATAGTGAATTTTCGGACTCTCAGTTGCGGGTGATTCAACGTGCGAAAGCAACGAAGAGTTTTACTATCGATGTGAAAGAGTCGAAGCCGAACACTGACAAGAGGGCCTTGTAATGGACATGTCTTCGTTAAATGAATTAGATATTAATGAACCAGGTGAGTGGTCTAAACTTATTCAGATCGTTGCTGCTGTAGTTTTATGCATAGTTTTGTTAGTAACTGGCTATTATGTCGTGATTAAAGACAGGCAGGAAGAGCTAGCTGGGTTAGAACAAAAGGAACAAGCCCTCAAAACAGAGTTTGAGGTTAAACAGGCTAAAGCCTTTAATCTAGATGCTTACCGTGAGCAGATGAAAGAAATGCGCGTTGCGTTTACCTCGATGCTGCAGCAATTACCCAGAAAAAGCGAAGTGGCTGATTTGCTGATTGATATTTCACGAATGGGCCTAGTTAACGGCTTACAGTTCGAGTTGTTTAAACCTGAAAGTGAGCTGCCAGTGGATTTTTATGCCGAGTTACCAATTTCGATGACAGTGACGGGTGAGTATCATCAGTTTGGCGAATTTGTAAGTGCCGTTGCTGCGTTGCCTCGTATTGTCACGCTACATAATCTGACGATGTCGCCACTGAGTGAAGCTAGCGGTAAGATGACAATGAATATTACTGCTAAAACTTATCGTTATTTTGATGAAGAAGAATAGCAAGGATGAGTCGGATAAAAGTGTTAGAGGGCAGGCTTTGCATGGATAAGATCATGAAAGTGTTTATGCTAATTCCTGTTTTGTTGCTGTCAGCTTGCATGGATGACAAACCTGACATAGCGCAGTATGTCGCTCAGGTGAAAAGTCAACAAAAGGTTGATATTGAACCGATGCCAGTGATGAAGCCTTATGAAAAGTTTTCTTATAACGCATCTGAATTGCGTGACCCTTTTGTGGCGACAGTCACAGAAGTTGCGATACGAGAGGATAAAGAGGAAGCGTTAGATAATGGGATCCGTCCAGACTCGCATAGGGGAAAGGAAGCTTTGGAGTCGTATTCACTTGATGAGTTACAGTTTGTAGGGACATTAGAGCGGGATGGTGTTTGGGCTTTAGTCAGAGCATCAGATGGCATTATAAGCCGTGTCCAAGTAGGCAATTATATGGGACAAAACCATGGCAAAGTACTCGTTATTTCTGAAGTAGAAATCGTACTTAAGGAAATTGTAGCGGATGGTGATGGTATGTATATCGAACGTGATTCGTCACTACTGATTGTAGAAGTGGATTAAAGGCAATTGAAGATGATGGCTAGCGATGATGGAATTATAATGAATAAACAACAATTAACCTTTTCTCAACGTTATGGGCGAATAAATGAGAGTTAAATCCTTTTTATTGATGTTGGTGACTTTGGTTTTTTTTGCACTGTCGACACAGTTAATGGCAGCGGCACTGGAGTCAGTTGGCTATTCTTCGTTGCCGGGTGAAAAAGCACAAATTGTGTTGACTTTCTCAGGCCCAATAGCTAGGCCTAGCAGTTTTTCTATAGATGATCCTGCTAGAGTGGTACTCGATTTTTCTGGTGTTAAATATCAGTTAGATAAGAAAATCCAGCAAGTTAATATTGGCATGACCCGGAGTATTTCAACGGCTGAAGCCGGTGACCGGACTCGAGTGGTGGTCAATTTAGTACAAAAGACGCCGTATATGATTGAACATTATGACAATGTTGTTATGATTACGATAGAGGGTAGAAGCCAGTATGCCACGCAATCTGCCTCTGGTGCAGAGAGAGAAGTTACTGATGTCGATTTCCGTCGGGGTGAACAGGGAGAAGGCCGCTTAATGATTGAGTTAAGTGACGCTGCCGCGGCTGTTGATGTAAGGCAAGAAAGAGATACAGTTGTCATTTATTTGTCAGGCGTTGCTTTGCCTGAAAAGTTACATCGACGTTTGGATGTTGTTGATTTTGCGACTCCAGTTCAAGTCATTGAAACAGAATACAAAGGTGGTAATACACGTCTAGTGTTGTCTACAAAAGGTCCGTTTGAACATTTAGCTTACCAATCTGATCGGACATTGATTGTGGAAGTTAAGGCGGTGAAGGAACAAAAACAGGCTGAAGTACGCAAGGATCAATACGGTTATAAAGGTGAGAAGTTAACGCTTAATTTCCAAGATATTGAGGTACGAACTGTTTTACAATTATTAGCTGAATTTACCGGATTTAATTTGGTAACGAGTGATACTGTGCAAGGTAATGTGACCTTAAGATTGGAAAATGTGCCTTGGGATCAAGCGATGGACATTATTTTAAAAGCCAAAGGGTTGGCCATGCGCCAAAATGGTAATGTGATGTTAATTGCGCCGGCGACAGAAATTGCCGCTCGTGAGAAACAAGAATTAGAAGCCCAAAAGCAGTTAGTTGAATTAGAACCGCTTTATTCAGAAATCGTTGAAGTTAACTTTGCTAAAGCGGGTGAAGTAGCCATGATGTTGGGTAGTGGGGGCGGTGATGATACTGGCGTTGGTGCGGGCTTTTTATCACCTCGGGGTAGTGTGACGGTTGATGAACGGACTAACTCACTTTTGTTACGAGATACGGCACAACAATTAATACAAATTGGTCAGTTGATAGAGAGGCTCGATATTCCTGTTAGACAGGTATTAATTGAATCTAGAATTGTGATTGCTAATAACGACTTTACTGATGAATTGGGTGTCAGGTTTGGGGCCTCTAGTGAAGGAGGCAACAAAGCGACATCAGGCACATTAAATGATATTCAAATTTCTGGTGATCAATTAACAACTTTACAAGCAATTGGCGGATCTGATGGAGCTGGTATCGGGACAAGTCAGGGGTTAAATGTGAATTTACCTGTTGCAGCACCTGCAGGCTCGATTGGCCTTGCGTTAGCGAAATTACCATTTGGTACGATTTTGCAGTTAGAATTGTCGGCAATGCAAGCCGAAGGTAAGGGTGAAATTATTTCTAGCCCACGTGTGATTACGTCTAATCAGCAAACAGCTATTATTGAACAAGGGGCTGAAATTCCTTACCAAGAAGCAAGCTCAAGCGGTGCAACGTCGGTTTCATTTAAAGAGGCGGTATTAAAGCTTGAAGTGATGCCCCAAATCACACCTGATGACCGTATTGTCATGGATTTGAAAGTGAGTAAAGATAGTGTTGGGGAAGTCTATAATGGCATACCAAGTATTGACACCAATAGTGTGGAGACACAGGTTTTAGTGGAGAATGGTGAAACAGTTGTATTAGGCGGTGTCTATGAACAAACTAACAAGAAGGATGTGACGAAAGTACCGTTCTTTGGTGACTTGCCCTATGTAGGGGTGTTATTTAAAAAAACAATGAAGCAGGATGATAAGAGCGAGTTGTTAATATTTGTCACACCAAAAATTATTAAGGATAGTTTGAATTTCTAGTTAATGCGTTATAGTGAACAGAGAAAAAGCCGGGTAAATGCCTGGCTTTTTTGTTTATGGGTGTAAAAGTTGAGATAATGTTTAGGTGATTACGAGTAATATTTTTCTTGTTGGCCCTATGGGGGCTGGGAAGTCGACAGTGGGTAAGCAGTTGGCTAAGGCTTTAGGCCGTGATTTTTATGATACTGATAAGGAGGTAGAAAGGCGAACTGGCGTATCCATTTCTTGGATCTTCGAAATGGAAGGCGAAGCGGGTTTTCGCTTACGGGAACAGAAAGTCGTCGACGAGTTAAGTCGTCTTAAGAATATAGTACTGGCAACGGGTGGTGGTGTGGTGTTATCAGAAGATAATCGGCTAATACTACGCGCTCGTGGTTATGTTGTCTACTTATCTGCGTCCGTTGAGCAATTATTACGGCGGACAAATAAAGATAAAAACCGTCCGTTGTTGCAGACTGAAGATCCAAAAGAGACAGTTAAAACACTGATGGCAGAGCGATCACCCTTGTACCAAGGGGTCGCGGATATAGAATTACGTACCGGTGAACAATCCATACAATACGTTGTGTCGGGCTTGATTAAAAAATTAGAGCAATTAGATCAATAAGGTTGATGATGAAAACATTGCAGGTGACTTTGGGTGAACGTTCATACCCTATTTATATTGGCAGAGGCTTATTGGCTCAAGCTGAGTTATTAACGCAGCATATTAAAGGGCCGTCAGTTTGCATTGTCACCAATACGACTGTGTCACCGCTTTATTTAGAACAGGTAATGGGTGTGTTCACTTCAGACTTTGAATGCGCATCTGTGGTGTTGCCAGATGGAGAACAATATAAAAACTTGGAGGTGTTAAACCCAATTTTTGATCAGCTTTTAACCTCCCGTTTTTCACGCAAGGTGACGTTGATTGCTTTAGGGGGCGGTGTTGTTGGCGATATGGCAGGGTTCGCTGCGGCTTGCTACCAGAGAGGCGTGGCCTTTATTCAAATGCCGACGACCTTATTATCTCAAGTTGATTCTTCAGTTGGTGGTAAAACGGCAGTTAACCATGCCCTAGGCAAGAATATGATAGGGGCTTTTTATCAGCCGCAATGTGTCATCGCTGATACAGATACATTGAAAACGTTAGATAATAGACAATTTTCTTCTGGCCTAGCAGAAGTGATCAAATATGGTTTAATTAATGATATTAGTTTTTTTGAATGGTTAGAGCAGAATATTGGGGGGTTAGTGGCCCGTGAGCCTAATCTATTAGCCGAAGCGATTGAGCGTTCTTGTCAAGATAAGGCAGATATTGTAGCTCAAGATGAGTGTGAACGAGGCGTTCGGGCTTTATTGAATTTAGGACATACTTTTGGACACGCGATAGAAACTGGCATGGGATATGGTAAGGTATTACATGGTGAAGCAATCGCAATTGGTATGGTGATGGCTGCGGATTTATCGATGCGACAAGGTTGGTTAACAACAGCCGATGTAAGCAGAGTTAAAGCGTTATTTATTGCCGCCGGTCTACCCATTGAACCTCCCGTGGGGATGACAGTGGCTATATTTATGAAATTAATGTCTGTGGATAAAAAAGTACAAGCAGGTATCATACGTTTGGTGCTATTAAAAGAGCTTGGTCAGGCGGTGATGAGCAATGATTATGAACCGGCTAGGTTAGCAGAAACTCTGGCACATTTCGAACATTAACCAAGGCGAAATGACGAGATGAGTAAAGTGGTGACGTCAGCAAGTGAGCCTGCCTATGTTGCAAAGCTAGCGCTAAGTGCTGCGCCGTTTAACCCGCTTATTGAGCCTACGTTTTTCTATGCCGATGGTCAGGCTGGTCATCGTTTAAATTTATTGTTACATCTTGTTCGTGGCAGCGATAAAATCGCTAATTTAGTGGCAGAGCGAGGTTATGGTAAATCAACGTTATTAACACAATTGCAACAGCGTACTGGCGATGAGATTCGCTTGTGTTTTATTGATGCAGCATTGCATACAGCACTACCAGCGATATTAGGTCAATGTCTCATTGGTTTAGGTGTTAATAGCCATGATATCGAGACTGCTGTCGATCCTTTGCAGGTTTTCAAAGTCAGACTTGAACAATTAAGACAGCTACGTATCACCCCTGTGATGTTGATTGATAATGCTGATGTGTTGGTTGTGGCATTGCGGATGGAAATCGCAAAATGGAGCGAATGGCAAGGGGAAAAGGGCTTTTTATTACAAGCTGTTATTGCATCGGTGCAGCCTTTTGTTTTACCCGGAACAGCACAAAATAGGCTTCAAGTTGTGACGTTGCCTGCTTTATCTGAAAATGAATTATCGTCCTATTTGATGCACCGTCTGAATGAGGTTGGTTTTCGTGGGGAGAGCCCTTTTTTCGATAAAGATTTGAAGCGGATTCATCAGCAATCGATGGGGAGCCCAGATCTGGTGAATCAGTTAGCTCACCAACAGTTACTCGGTATTAAGCCGATTAAACCAACATTGGCAGTGCTAGATAATTGGTTAGCAAAAATGACAATGCGTTGGGCAGGGATAGGTGTTGTCATCGTCACCTTGCTGTTGTTATTGTTGTTTCAAGGCATGGTGAATGATTGGCTAACAACAGAGTCAGATAGTTTCATTGCAGATGACGCGATAGAGGTGATTGAATCAGAGGCTGATTTACCACTTGTTGTAACGCAAGAACAGGCAGAACGCGATGAATTGGCAGATTTAATTGCAGGAATTCCTGATATTAATGCGTTAGAGGTTGAAGCGGTTGAATTAATGCCGATACTGAAACCTATCGAGAAAACACCGCGGCCAGTTGCGGTCGTGACGCCCGTTGATACCGATCCTGTAATACCTGACCTTTTGAAAAAAAAATGGGTAATGGCACAAGCTGCAAGTCATTATACTTTTCAGTTAATAGGTTCGTGGGATCGGGATGAGGTGTATGAGTTTATTGAACAATATGCTTTGGTCGGTGATGTCGCTGTTTTTGAAAGTCTGCGGAATGGCGAGGTATGGTATGTCTTGGTGTATGGTTCGTTTAAAGATAAACAAACGGCTTTGAACGCCAGTGAGAACTGGCCAGCACCGTTGAATACTTTGCCTTCTTGGTTACGTCGTTTTGATAGTGTTCAGCAGCAAATTAAAAATAAGGCTGTAATTTTTCAATAAGGGCTTTGGCTTTAATATGCTGGCCGATAAAGACAGCACGATAGACAGATCTGTCTTTCCTTTTGGCTGTTGATAAAACGCCTTGTTGAATGAGACTTCGTAAATTAGTTTCAGTTTCAAAACAAACGATGCCACTTGGCGAATTGTAGATGGGCCAGCTTGTTTGTTCAGCTAAGTCTGTCGCAAAGCATTGTGCTTGTTCTAGGGCATGCTGGCTGCCGCGGCGTAGACTGTTAGTGCCTGATGAGAGAAGTGTAAACCAGAGGGGCAAAAAGGCTTCTCCTCCCTGGGAACCTGACAACCGACTGTCAGGCTGGTGTTGTAGATAGTCGGCCTCAAACGACATCATTGGGCCGACGGATTGCCTATATAAGAGGATGCTGGAAGGTTTGGGTTGTGCCCAGGCTTTGTGTGGATCAAAACAAAGCGAGTTGGCTTGCGAGAGCTTTTGGCCAAAGATGGCATTGTGTTCTGGCAGTAATTTTAAATAACCTCCCCATGCGGCATCAATATGGCACCAAGCGCCGACTTGTTGTGCTATCTGTATACAGTCGTCGATAGGATCAAAAGTGCCGCTTGAAGCTGTGCCTGCTGTGGCAATGATGGCTAGCGGTGCCTTTATTTCACAGGCCTCCCTTAGTTGAGCTAGAGCGATTTTGTCGTCATTGTCAATGGGAATGGTTTGCAGGTTTAGGCCTAAAACTTGGCAGGCTTTGTCAATTGAATAATGGGCTGTTTCAGCTGCAAAGACGGTGTCACGGGTAGGGTATTGTTGCTTGGCTTGCCAAAGGGCCTCTAAGTTGCCGTAACTAGCCCCTGAGGTGAAGTGTCCATAACTTTGCTCGAAGAGCTGACAAAGCCAATTTAGTGTTTGCTGTTTTATTTTGTTTAATGTGGGGTATAATTCGGGAGAGAGCAAATTACCGTTGTGGCCGCTGGATAGCAGTTGTCCGACTAAACTATCCGTTGAGATAGTGGCGGTCATATGGGCTGCCCAATCACTATTTTGATGTATTTCCCCTTCGGAGAAGAGTGCTTGTATATGGACGGCGATAGCTTGGCTACTAGCAGCTTGTTCTGTGATGACAGGCAGGGTTTCTCGTAAGGCGTCAGTAGTTTTATATTCGCTAAGGAGGCGAAGTTCTTTTATTGCAGCTTCTAATTCGTTCATGGTGTTAAAGGGCGTTCAGGCTGGGCTAAGGAAAAAGTGGCTGTTTGATTGACATCAAATAGTTCTATTATCACTTTTACATGGGCATATTGGGCTGAAAAGGCTTTATCTAGAATACCTTGACTTGTTAAGTGCTGAATTGAGTCTTGTGACGGTGACGGATATTTTAACAATGTCAGTTTGTTTGGATTGAGCTGTTGAGCAAGCCATAATGAGAGGCTATCTGACGTAGTATCCCAGTTTTGGGCGAGTTGTTGGTTTGTTAATAGCTGTTTATCAGGTAACCAAACAGATAAGTTAGGCGGGTTATCTTTTAACTGTTGTTTTGGGTAATAGAACGGCTGTGCTGGTTGACTGAGTCCGAGTAATACTAGGCCAAATTGTGACATGGCAAGCAAGGCCATATGATGTGCATGTTGATCGTCAAAGTGATGGTGCTGCTGTGCTTGGCGTACTTGATCGGCAAAAGGGCCACCACCGGGTACGATAATAATGGACTCGTGTTGCGATAGTTGGACTAGTTTGTCTAGCCAGTCTTGTAATAAAGGACTATGAAATAAGCTACCGCCGAATTTAACAATAATCATGTTTAGCGTAGTTGCTCTATAACATTAAGTATGGCGGCGGCTTTATCGTGTATTTCTTGATATTCCTGTTCAGCATCAGAATCGGCGACAATGCCGCCTCCAGCCCAAAACCGTAAGCGATTATTATTGTAAACAAGGGTGCGAATAAGAATATTACTGTCCATATTACCGTCAAAACCGAGATAGGCCATGCTGCCACAATAGGCACCACGTCTATCAGGTTCTAACTCTTCAATGATTTCCATTGCACGGAGTTTGGGTGCGCCAGTTATTGAGCCACCTGGAAAACAAGCGCGTAAAAGCGAGACAGCGCTTTCTTTGTTTGCTAGTCTTCCAGTAATGGTACTGACGAGGTGATGGACGGTGGCGAAAGATTCCAACGCAAAGGGTTTGGGGACTTCAATTGAACCAGGTTGACAGACTTTACCGAGATCATTGCGAAGTAAGTCGACGATCATCAGGTTTTCTGCTCGATCTTTAATGCTACTTTGTAATTCGTCAGCCAAGGCAATGTCTCGTTCAGGATTGTTTAAGTCCCTTGGTCTTGTGCCCTTAATAGGTTTGGTTTCGACTTGGCCTTGTTCAAGTTTTAATAGGCGTTCTGGTGATGAGCTCATGATGCTGAGATGCGAGGTGCTGAAAAAGGTAGAAAAAGGTGCGGCATTATGTTGGCGTAATAAGGTATATGCGTACCAAGGATCGCCTTTGGCATTGATTTCAAACCGCTTGGCTAAATTAACCTGATAGCAATCCCCTTCATGGATATAGTGTTTGATTTTGTTGAAGGTGGCTTTGTATTGTTCACTTTCAAGTTGGCTTGTTAATTTTCCTGAAACGATCATGGTTTGAGGAAGCTGAGACTGCTGGCTGTTAAGCTGCGCGACGAGCTTATCCCATTGTTGTTCAGTTGATTCATCGAGTTTAAAGCTGGCTAAAAAACATTGCTTCAGATGATGATCGGTAATAATGGCCCAATCATAGAAACCGACGAGCATCTCGGGTGAATCCTCATTATCAGCAGCGTTGTTAGGAAAGTGTTCTATTTGTCTACCAAGGTCATAGGTAAATAGACCGATGGCACCGCCACAGAAGGGTAGGTTCGTGGCTGTTTGGCGAGGGTATTGTTCTAGCTGTTGTTGCAACACATGAAACGGGTCATCATCAATGATGATGTCGATTGTTTGTGTTTCTATGCGAGTTTGTGAGCCTGTGGTGGTGAGTGTCTTAAAGGGGGCTGCGGCGATAATGTCGTAGCGGTTATCTTGAACGGTATTGTGTGTGCTGTCGAAAAAGACGGGCCAAGGTAAGTGGCGAATGCGTTCAAAGTAATAACTAGAATCAGCTTGATAAGGTAAGGATTCACAAAGTAGTGGGTAGCTTTCTGACATATGGGTATTCTACGATAACTGCTGACTGGCTAGAAGGGCAATTGCAATAGCGGGTGCATGATCAGCAGCTTGAGTTGAGTTCGGCTCTGTTAGGCTACTAAAATCAATATAGTCTTTGCCAAGTAGTTTTGCACATTCCTGAGCCATAAAACGGCCAATACCCGCGCCGATGATGGGAGTGAATTCTGGAATATTGGAGTGACTGTCTAATACGGTTTGACAGGCTTGCTGTAGCTGTATTATTTGCTGTTGGGCGAACCACTGTGCGAGCTGTTCCCATTGTTGTTCAGGGAACTCATAGGCATCGGTTCCTAACAAACGAGCAAGGCGGCGTATGCAGTCCGGTTTTTGCCAGGATTGGCCATCTGCAGCACTGTCTTGAAGAGTTGCGGGATTAAGTTGGCCGAGTATGGTCCAACAGTCGCCGCTGGTGGCGAAGACTTCTGCGGCGATCCGAAGCGTTTTATTGTCAAAAGGGACGGTATGCGCGATGGCAATGAGCGGTGTTCTGATTGCACCAGCATAATGTAGTTCACTGATAGCTTGACGTTCGAAATCACTGAAAGCTTTTGGCCGTGCTTGATGGTTGTTGATGGCAATGATATCGCAGGTGGTGCTGCCGACATCAACAAACAGCCCTTGTTCAATATGGCGCGCGGCAAAGATGGCGCTGGCTTGCCAGTTTCGAGATGCGACTTGTCGCCATTGATTTCTTGCTTCGTGCGGGCTTAGCCATCCTTGATCACCTGCAAAAACATGACAATACTCTTCAGATAAAAAGGGTTGGAGACTCGTTAAAATTCCGGCGACGCCAGATTGTCGATCAGGAAAGATATCGACTAACTCGCCGGTCATTGTGATGGCATTGATGGATGAAGGTTGGATGAGCTGTTCTTGGGCTATTTTAATGGCTTTTTGCAGTTCTTCTATACCTTGCCAAAGGGGACAAGGGAACTCGAAGGCGTGGAGGAGTTCACCTTGCTGCGTGCACTGTGCAACTTTGAGGTGCGCGCCGCCAATATCCCAGCCAGTGATGATTTGTTGTGTCATAGCGTGAGTTCGATGGTTTTCCGATATGTTATTGGCGGTAAGGTCGTTGTCTTGTGCTCTATTATGTCAAATAAACGCTGCATAGGGTTAAGGTTTAAAGCAGCCCTTAGGACAATATAGCTCGTGGTGAGTCGAGGATTGATATCGATGACATATGACTCATCGTCGTTATGAATGAGGTCGATGCCTATAAATCCAAATAAACCAGGGAAGGCGCCCTTTATCTGTTGTGCGATTTTGTTTGTTTGTGCTAGCCTAGGCAGCATTCTATTTTGACTATTGATTGTGCAGGCAGACAAGCTCAGTTGCCCTCGTGATTGGATGAGATGTTGTTGATTGATGGAAAGGACTTCAATCGTATTGTACGATGCCAATAAACAAAGACTCAGGTTTATCCCGTCATAGTATGGCTGTATTACTTGTTGGTTTAGGCTTGAGGGATCTAGTGTTGTCAGATAGCTTTTTAATTCTGCAGCAGTTTTGAAAAAATAGGTGTCGAGACAGCCTGCGCCGTCAAGAGGTTTGAGAATATAGCCGTTGAGGTTACTGTGCTTTACCTCTAGCCATTGAGATGCGAGACAGGTGTGTATTGTCGGGATAGCCAATTGTGATAGATGCTGATAACAATGTAGTTTGTCACTGGTCAATTGTATTGCTGTGGGTTGGCTGCCGAGAATGATCTTTCCGGCATCTAAGGCAGATTGTTGTAATGACGCTAAAATCGCGTCGGTTTCAGGAGCAATAATGAGTACGGCATCGCATTGAGTTAAGCATTGTTCCCAAGCATGATGATAGTCAGTTAAGGCCGCTATTTGTTGGCAATGATGTTGTGGGTTTTGTTCGAATAAGGTGAGCGGGTTAAGCCGACTATCTCGTAGTGTGGTGAGGGTGCAGTGTTGGGTATCATGGCAATTTTGTAACGTGGCAAGTAACATTTGATCGCCTTCGTTTACGAGGCTAGTAGGGAGCTGCTGATCTGCTAATACACCGCTTGTGATATGTTCGTAGACAAATAGTTTCATCAAGTTGCGTCTAGGAGGTTGAGTGGAGATTATACCGGTCATTGATTTGATGGGGGGAATTGTTGTGCATGCGAAAGCGGGTCGTCGAGTGTCCTATCAACCTATTGATTCGGTGTTGACGAAGGCGACGGACTTGCTAGCGGTTGTGGCCGATATTTTATCATTTTTTCCTTTCAAGACGATCTATATTGCCGATCTGGATGCCATATTGGGCGACGAAGTTGATATGGCGTTGTACAAACAATGTCTTGACCAGTTTCCGGAGACTACTTTTTGGCTTGATATGGGTATTTGCAATCGGGTCGATTGGAGCCGGTTTGCGTCTTTGAACCGATTAGTGATGGTGTTGGGGAGTGAAAATTTACAGATGCTGTCATTACTGTCAGAGATTGAGCGATGTGTTTTGTCTTTGGATTTCAAACAAGGTCAGTTTTTAGGCAATAAGGAAATATTGCAACAGGACGAGCAATGGCCAGATCAGGTTATTGTGATGAATTTGGATCGGGTTGGTATTGAACAAGGGCCTGATTTTGCTTTAATTACTGAAATTCAATCGAGAAAACCAATGGTTCAAGTGATCGCTGCGGGTGGTGTGCGTGATAATGATGATTTGGTATTGCTGGCTCAGACGGGTGTTAAGAAGGTGTTGATTGCGAGTGGCTTACACCAGGGTAAGATTACGCGTGAGATATTAAAACAATTTAATCACCCCGCCTTGCGATAAGGCAGGGTGATTGAAAAAGGGTGCTACCTAACTTGCTGCGAAAGGATGTTCTGACGCTTTGTATTGTGCAACAACGTCAGCCGCTTTTGGCTCACGTGCTACTGCACGTTTGATTGATTCTTTTGTTGCACGATAGTTCCAATCTTGAATTTTTTGATCGTTATCTGCAGTTGGAGAGATGAAAACACCGACACAGATAAAGCAGTCGTCAGCTTCATTAGTTGGAATTGTGCCATCTTCTACGCATTCAGCAACCGCCATCGCGACGCCGCGTTGT
The DNA here is from genome assembly GCA_004367955.1 of Bathochordaeus stygius. Taxonomy (NCBI): domain Eukaryota; kingdom Metazoa; phylum Chordata; class Appendicularia; order Copelata; family Oikopleuridae; genus Bathochordaeus; species Bathochordaeus stygius. Next base: position 4,908 of record SCLE01211985.1, on the reverse strand, counting down.
GCTGGGCCAAACATTTGAACCGCTTGTTTCATGTTTTTGATGGTTACCTTGTTAAACATGACAGTAGCAGGTTTAACCATGAGGTTAGGAGCAACTACGGCTAGTAAGCGAGATTCCCCTACAAGTACACGATCGATAACTGGCATATTATTTTGTCCTGTTCCAAAAAATTATTAAAAATTCTCAATTGACCCATCACTCATCTTGAGTGTTGAGGTTATACGTATTAAAGGAACGTACGTCCTGTTCAGTAACGTGCACTTTTTGGGGTGCATGATGGCTGAAATTCAGTTTAAGAAAGCACCTGAGAAAACGCGTAGATTAGCAAGCTCGCGGCGGCCATATCTGCGGTTGTTCCGGGGTTGATTGCATTCTGCTTTAATTCTTTATCCCATAGGGTGATGTCGTCCTCAAATTGACTCAGATTACTGTTTCCATTCATTTTTTCTATAATGTTTCTTGACTCAGTCATCACTTTGGTTGCACAGACCAAACCTTGTTTGCGTCGTATCAAACTATCTGGCGTTGCTGATAGAAGCTTAAGATACGCGAAAGCGGTAGCCCATTCAACACTTTCCCCACAATTAATTGACAATGTCAAATTTGTTAGAGCTAGTTCAAAAATATCGTGGTAATTATTGGCGTATTGTGCTGCGACGGAATCACGCTCCTTTGCAAGCTCCATTGCTTGTTTTAGTGTGACAGTAGGCGAGGAATATATGTCTTGTTCAGGGCTTTCCCCTAAGCCGCCAGGTTCTGCTATTTGAATGGCCTGGTAAGCTAGTTCGGCATCTTTTGTGGTTAGTGTGTTTAGGGTATTACTGAGTGCTATGGGTAAGACATTGAAATGGTCGCAATGGGCGACAGCTCTGCATAAGGGGACGAATAATAAAATGATGCCAAGGTTGGTATTACAATCAACAACGGTACGTGTTGCTTTTACAGCGTGCAGAATCATTTCGCCAACCGTTAGACCTTGTTGAGATAGTACTGGTGCGATAGCGTGGGCACTGTCGATAAAGTTTTGTATTGACATATTATGACCATCACTAAAGCGATTAACGTTGCCGGGTTTAGGAGCAGAGACTTCTTGTATACAAGCCCAAGTGACGGCGGTTTCTATTTGCTTAGTGTTGAGCATGTTCTGTGAGATTGGATGTCGTAATGCGTCTGACCATCGCCTGGGCTAATTGATCAGAAATATCAATCCCCGTTGCTTGATGTAAACCTTTCCATGCTGGCACGCTATTGACTTCTAAGACTGTGTAGCTGCCATCTTGTGTGCGTATGATGTCGACGCCGGCATAGGCAGCATCAACAGCCTTTGTTGCGTTTAGGGCTAAAGTTGTCATGTCATCGTTGATGGTGGCAGCGAGGCAATCAGCACCTTGATAAAAATTGGTGATCCAGTGTTTTGAGTGGCGTGACATGGCAGCAATGACTTGGTCATCAATGACCATGAGCCGCCAATCTTGCCAGTGATTCGGTACAAAAGGTTCTACGTATTGTTGTAGGTAGAAAGCATCGCCAGTGGGTGTTTGTTGTTTGAGTTCATCCAGGGTGGTGATTTTCTCGATGCCTTTACCTTGGCAGCCAAAGAGAGGCTTTAAAACCAGGGTATGGCCTTGTTTAAATTGTTGTGTGGCAATGTCATGGGCTTGACTGATGCTTTCGCAAGCCCATGTTTTAGGCGTGCTGATGTTAGCAAGATGAAGGCGGAGCGATGTACGTGCTTTGTCGACAGTATGTTCAATGGCTTTAGCGGTATTAAATACCGGTACATTTAATTCAGCCAGAGTATGGAGGACATCCATTCTAAGGGTGATTTGTTCTAATGTGCCGGGTGAAATACCTCGGACGATGACGGCATCGGGCAGGGTGTCATTTAGTCCTGGTATGGAGAGACCGTTTTCGGCATCAAGGTCAATGGCGCAGTCGGCTAAATCGGCCAGCGTTGCCTTGATGTTGCAACGCGCTAATGCATCGACTAACTGTCGGCTATGCCAACCGTGGGTGTCATTAAAAATGACGATGTTAGGTGATGCCATAGCACTATTCTTGTGTTGTTATAAGCCGAAAGAGATTGTTAGCATGGTTGGATTTAATTCACCCGATGTAAAGCTATTACCAGTACTCGCATTGGTCACAATGACTTTAGCTGGGCTGAATAGCATGGGATCAATTTTGAAGAAATCATACTCATAGGCTTTGAATGTTTCAGCAAAAGGACGACCATAATCTGAAGAAGTGTTACTTGGCATTTTTCCAGCTAAATCTCTGGCTTCTTCATCAGTTGATTGGACAAAAAGATGAACAAGGCCACCATATAAGATGGCATCATTGGTACGACCCATACCTGTCATAAAGTCACCGCCTGGAGGCGCAATAGGTGTGACACCAAAACCATCAATGATTTTATCCATGGGAAAATGTAGCGTATGTGCCTTGTGCATGGCGACTTCTAAAACGCGAATGGCAATTTGTATGACGCCTGCTAAGCTTGATGTCGGCGTCAAAATAAAAGTTAGTTTGTCAGCGGCTATTCCGCAATCTTTTGCTACCTTTTCGGCGACTTCTACGGGTGGGAATTTATCAACTTCTAGGACAATACATGTGCGATCAGCGCTATCTTTATAGCCGAATTCTTTGAGCACTTTTTCTTTGCCGGCTAATGAACGACCAGGACCTGATCCTAAAGCATAAAACTTACCGTCTTCATTTCTATGTGAGAGACTCCAACCCGCATATTGGCTGCCTAGGCAACTGAGTATAGGTGTTTTGGCATGGACATTGACTGACCAAGGCCAATTATCAAAGCCGCTATTGGTGCCCAATGTTGCTGTACCAAGGCCGCCCATGCAGATTTCGCCAATTAAGCGGCCTGCTTCAAGCCCTCCTGTACAGTTAATGCCAGCATCAATAATACGTGTGCCATTACTTAAAGTACTGATTTCTAATTGTAAAGCTTGTGCATCCATGATGAGTCGGTCGATTAGCGGCTGGCAAGCGGCGTTGACGCTGGTCCAGTTAGCGGAGAGTGCACTAGTCATAAGGGATGAAATCCTATATTTATTTTTAATAATGTATTTTGGGTACGAAGAGTTTACTGGATTTATAACCGGTTTTGTTTAGTTTTTACGGTTTTTTTTTACTTTTTTCATGACTTGGTCAATGACGTGTACGCGCTGTTTGTTTAGGACTTCCGAAATGGCTTTGCCCTTGATGCCTTGTTCGATAATGGCTTTGACATCGACGGCCTTACTGGCTTCATAACACTGTTTGAAAATAGCTACATTCGGCATGTCAGCGTCCTCATAGCCTGGTCGGCCGTGGAAATCAGCTTCGCTGGCGAGACAATATTGTTCAAACTGGTGTGGTTTTCTGAAGGCATCTAAAGCATCGAGCACTTTGAGGATGGTCTTGGATTTCAATTCCATCAATAAGTGCATATGGGTGTGGTATTCGGCGACTTTGAGAGCGATGGTTTGAATGTTTTTGGGCGAGTGAATGCGCTGACACAGCTGTTCGGTTAGTTCAATGCTACGTGCTTCGTGACCGATATGTTGTGGGAGGATATCTTGTGGTGTTGTGCCTTTTCCTAAATCATGACATAGCGCTGCGAAAATGACGGCAATGTCGTTGCTTAAGCGTGCAGCTTGATCGATAACCATCATGACATGGAGACCGGTATCGACTTCGGGATGCCATTTTGGCACTTGTGGGACACCGAAAAGGCGATCGACCTCTGGGAATAATGTTTTTAAGACACCGGCTTCACGGAGTGAGGTGAAAAAGCGTGAAGGTTGTTTGGTTTGTAATGCTTTTACCAGTTCTTGCCAAACGCGTTCTGGGACGAGATGTTCGAGCTCTTTTGCAACAACCATTTGCCGGATAAGTGCTTTGGTTTCAGTAGCGATTGTGAAGTTGAAGCGGGCAGCAAAACGGGCAATCCTTAATACTCGGACGGGGTCTTCTGTGAAAGCAGATGAAACATGACGTAGTGTTTTGTTTTTGAGATCTTGCTGGCCATTGTACGGATCAATTAATTTGCCATCGGCATCTTGTGCGATGGCATTGATTGTTAGATCACGACGCGCGAGATCTTGTTCTAAAGTGACGTCTGGCGAGGCATGAATAGCAAAGCCTTTATAGCCGGGTGCTGTTTTACGCTCTGTGCGGGCAAGGGCATATTCTTCATGCGTGTTGGGATGAAGAAAAACGGGGAAATCTTTGCCAACAGAGCGAAAACCTTGCTTAATCATTTGTTCTGGGCTGGTGCCAACGACAACCCAATCACGATCTTTGACCGGAAGGCCAAGCAGTTGATCGCGGACACCGCCGCCGACGAGATAAGTTTCCATAACCGTTAGTTTACGGCTTTTTAGGGTGAACTGCAGACATGCGTTTGCTTAAGGGTGTTATTTTTTGCTTACGTTGGTAATCGAAAATAGCAGCGTGACTGATGACATTGGCAGTATATTTCCTAGTTTCCTTGAAGGGAATATCTTTAATCAAAATGTCGGCAGGCAAGTCTTTTTTAGGTAACCAGCGAGCGATCCGATGCGACCCTGCATTGTATGAAGCGGTGGCCAGTACGTGTTCTTTTCGATTGTTATCATAGTCCTGTTGCAAGTAGGCGCTGCCTAATTGGATATTACGTTTTGGGTTGATGGGCTCTGATATGTTTTTGAGCGGGGCTTTGATGTCGCGAGCAATTGATCGCGCGGTCTTAGGCATCAGCTGCATTAAGCCTCGGGCACCAACGCGTGACCGGGCTTTGACATTAAAGGCACTCTCTTGTCTGACGACACCCAGTAACCATGATGGGTTGGTAATCCCCCCGAAAATTAGCGGAAGTCAAAAGTAGAATTTTCTCGTAACCTATACGCAGGAGATTCTGCAATGAAA